>QVOB01009912.1:0-15741 GCA_014839585.1 Pseudomyrmex concolor | reverse complement strand
ATGTTACATTATTTTCTTCAATGTCTAAAAACTATTTGCAGACGCAAGTTGTACTTCGATGGTTTGCGGACAGAACGAATATTGCAAGAGCGAAAATGGCGCGCCAAAATGCGTGAGGAAGTCTACGGGAATAGGTAAGTTTTTATCAATAGTTTTTACTTTTTTTTTTTTATGTCGGACGCACATAGTACTCGACACATTGCGAGCATGAAGATGAACAAAACTCTTAAAAGACGCAAGGGAAAGATGCATGACGAAAGTTTAAATAAATGGAAACGAATCAGTTTCAAGACAGAGATCAAATATCAAAAGAATCAAAAGTTTCGTGCTCGTAAAAAAAAAGGTGTTTTCTCGCATAATCATGATGGGACTTTTTATTTATTTTTTTTTTTTTCATGCATTTCATAGCATGTACAGAATTGTTGGTATGAAAACGGCATGATTTCTGAAAATGATGGAAAATCGCATTTTATGTCACTGAACACATATTTTTCCTTATTTTATATTCAACTCCGCTGAGTATTTGTGCTATTCTCGAATAGATTTATTGTTTTACAATACTGTATTCTTCATATAGAACGAAAATTTTTTTATTTACTATTTCTTCGACAATCGTGTGCGGAAACACATCGATACACGACCATACGGAATATTGTCTTGACGCACAACTCCGTTTCTCTTCCGTTTTTCTCTGCATCTTGCAATGTTTCGTGTAAAACTCACAATCAGTAAAGTTTGCACTCTCAACGTCGCATAAGCACACGAAGCCAAGAGTCAGCATCCTTGCAGGCTACGAATCAGCGGGTGTTTCTTACGTGAACGGCGAGCGAGTGAGCGGAAATAACGCAAATCCGTACGCGAACGCTGACGCACCACCGATGCCGGCGAATCCAGTCAGCAACGACGGCGGATATCATCGGTCGTCATCTTCCGGAGGCAGCTTGTATCCGCCGTATCCCAGCAATAGCGGCTCTTCCGCAAATGGATATCCGCCTGCGCCGCAATCAAACAATCAGGCCGGCCGTCAACACGACCTGGGATATCCTCCGTATCCGACGCAGAACAGAATGCCTGTACCGGGACAGCCAGCAGCGTATCCCAATTATCCGCAACCCGCCGGATATCCTCAGCAATACCCACCCTCAAACAATTATCCGCAGCAGTATCCGGGATATCAGAACTACCCTCAGAATTATCCAAATCAGCGTGGGCACAACTACAACTCGAATTCGATTTATCGCAGAAATGCCGCGTCTACTGGAACTGTCGCTTCCGTGATTCTCGTCGTGATCTCGGAATTGTTTCTTTCCTTTGTGAATCGTGTCGTTCGATGGTGATCAGTAACTGAAAAAAATCAACATCGTGTTTTATAAATATATCGTGTACATATATGGTTTTATTATGATATTATTGCATCGTTTCTGGAACGCAAACTACGAAGCCGTTTCGTCGAAACGAAAATACCAATTAAATCTGTGCGTACGGATATCTTATATGATACACGAGTCTAAGCGCGAGTGATGTTTTCCACAAATTACGATTTTTATGACATTTTTTTTTTTTTACATTTATCGTTCTACGAATAAGTTACAAAACACTTTACGTAACGTCCCACGAACAAATAGTTATTACATAGTAAAATATTTGTATATTTGTATTATAAATGATTTAGGTTTTACGATAAAAGAGATCTTTTGTTTATTATCAGAATGCTTATCGAGTATATATATCAAAGATTAAACATTGAAAGTCTATAGAACCAACATAGAACAAACGCAAGAAAATATTTTATTTCATATATGTAATGCATGCTTCTCAATTATTTAAAACAAGCTGCTGAAAAAAGATTTTTTTAGTCAATATTTTGTATTTCTCCATAATTTATCGCAATTCTAAGGGTAAACGCTTTATGAGCAATTTTCTTTTATTCAAGATGTAATAGACTATTTCACAAATGAGTGGGTTATCAGCTTGAACCTTGACATAAAGTTATCTTCTCATACGCATGCAAATACAGCGATGATGCATTGCGTCTTCTACGCAATATCATGTTGTTTCTTTTTCATGTTTTAAAACTGAGCGATATCAGCAAATTTATTTATTACATTTTTTCTATAGAATTTAAAAAGTTCTCAAAAATTTTAATTAATTACATATTAGTACAATCTATTTTTTTAAATAAAAGCTAACTGTAAAATAAAGTCTTAAGAAAAGAATAAGTTTCAAATTTCCTTTTAAATATAATGACAAGAATGTCTAGTACAAAGAAAGCGTGTATTTTTTTAAAAATTTATAAGTAACACTACTATAAGGTGTCTTAAAAATTAATTTTTTGAAGCATTCAGCATTTTTATATAATTAAATCTCGATATATATAATATAGACATACATATATATATATTAGTTCCTTAAAAGAGAATTGTAAGTGTTCTTTGTAAATAAGTCACTAAATAAGTTTTGCAATACGCCGATTGCTTCCAGCGTAAAGCCTTAAAGTTTATATCACTGAGTAGTACATCTCAATAGAAAATCACATGAAGTTCGGTTTGCCTGTCGAGTCAAAAAATTCGTAGTTAACATTTGTGAGCATGGGTGCTTTTGATCGAGAGACAAAATTCATATGATTGTTGTAACTTTGTGAAGGAATTGACAATTGACAACGAATGTATAGACAAATTAAAAAACTGTTTAGCCGACGACTGTTTTTATCAAACAACTGAATTTCCGTTGAAGAATTTCGCGGTAAATATGTAGATTATTTATAAGTGTTGAATGTCAAGTACAAAAACAGTTTAACAATTTATTTGGAGCTTGCTTATACTTCTCTCCGAGTATAAACTCAACTTGGAAAAATTGTACATCGACATTCTAATAAAAACAGGACAGTGTAATTGTTATCTTTATTTACAAACTATATAGTTACAATTTTCTTGCACGAATTTCCTCATTGCAACAATGTGCAACTTTGTTTGTAACGAAAGGCAAATACAGGAAGAAACAGCATTATATTCTCTCGTGTAAATTGGGTTGAACCATGTATGTGCAGCATTTCTTCTGTGTGTTGTTACATATTTTTAGAACGGTTGATTAACATACAAGCGTAACTTTTAACAACACAACTTGCGTTTTATATTAGTCACACTTGCGTTTTATATTAGTCTTGTTTTCATCATATGAAATTTAACAGCAGTGCCTCCGGGACTCGATCAAGTGTCACATCGAACGACACCAAGAATTCCGACGCCGCCACCTAGATCTACGTCATACGGATATGGAGGAAGATACAACGGTTACTCCGGTTCCAGAAACACTATAGGTGACGGCTCCATCTTCAATCGTTTGTTCGGCACCCAACGTCCTCAGCTTACTCCAGCACCCACCAGATTTACCAACTTTGACAGAAGCGCACAAAGAAACAGAAACGATTACTACACCACCCATACTCGTATTGATAGTAACGGAAACAGAGTCTGGACGTTTTCTGGTTAAACAAAACTCAACTGTTCTTTTATAATTATTGGTCTACTTTGAAATACTTATTTAATTATTTGTCTACTTTTGAAATACTCATTTTAATCACATCTATCGTTTAATCTGCAGAAAAACAAATGAAATGGAATATGTGAATTTTATAAAATTATGAATGTAAAAAAACTCAATTTATCTATAACAAATAAAATAAAATGTCTGTACAACTCGAATTTGTGAAACTAAATTAACTTGCTAATTATATAATGTGCATGCAACAATATGAGTCATGCTGCATGTGTGCATGATAAATGCAAGTCCTTGCAAAATTGAATATTTCTTTATAAAAATATTATGTGCCATTTTTTAAAACAAGGTTGTATTACGTTAAAACTTGAAATTCCTGCATTACGAGAACTTTTGTGTAATTTTCTCATTTGTAATATCATTAATTCATTCATTTTGATCAATATCACCGTAAAAAAGCTTTAACTACTTAAAATCTTTTTTTTGTGCGGCTCGTTTGACTTATGCATCCACAAATATGTTTTACTTATACTTATGAAAAGTTTTTACTTATATTTAAGAAGAGTCATTATTTTATTGTACAGAGTATGAAATGAAGGCACAAACTGGTTATACAACGGAACCACACGTCAATCAACACGAACCTTGGGATCATCTTAGAAAATCGAATAATCATCCTAATAGAATTGTTAGATCTTCCGGATATCCATCTGCCTCAGGATATCCTGATAATAGCAATGCAAACCTCGAATCTTCAAGTACTTCTAATTCAAATCGACCCCCCCAATTTAGTTATCCTTCTAGTCAGTCCAGTGGATATCCAACTAGTGGATCATCCGGTTATCCATCTAGTGGATCGTCTGGGTATCCATCTGATGGATCGTCCAGATATCCGTCTAGTGGATCATCTGGATATCCATCAAGTGGCTCATCCAGTTATCCATCTAGTGGATCATCCGATTATCCGTCTACTAAATCATCCGGTTATCCATCTAGTGGATCATCTGGATATCCATCAAGTGACTCATCCAGTTACCCATCTAGTGGATCAGCCGATTATCCGTCTACTAAGTCATCTGGTTACCCATCCAGTAGGTCATCTGGTTATCCATCTAGCGGATCATCTGGTTATCCATCCAGTGGATCATCTAGTTATCCATCTAGTGGATCATCTGATTATCCCTCTAGTGGATCATCTGGTTATCCATCTAGAGATACTTCCAGTTATCCTACAAGATATCCGAGCGGTTCTTCTGGTTATCCAAGCAATTCTAGGAATCCCGGCGAAGAAACTATTAGACGGACTGATAGTAATGTTGTAAACGCTGGTTATCCAGGATACCCGTCTAGATATCCACAAGAAAATCCATCATATCGCAACTATCCAGTTCAAAATGCAGGATATCCTTCTTCAGGCTATCCATACGGTAATCAATATCCATTACATCCTAATCAAGGGTATCCACAAGGAAGTTATCCACAAGGAAGATATCCACAAGGAGGATATCCACAAGGAGGATATTATCCAAATCAAAATTATCCGACAACTACTAAACAACCTAGCTTTCGCGATCAATTGACAAATGTGGCACGAAACGTGGCCGAGAGAGTACTGACACAAGCAATAGTAGATCGCGTCACTGGACGGCGTCAATAAAAAAATTTATTTTAATAAAAAATTGAAATCTTTATTTTTACAACATTCTATATCACACATGTAACCATAGAGAAAACTAAAAAGTATAGATAGTTAATTTGTGTAGTTTACAAATTGTTCCTTCGAAAACACGCATTATTGTAGAAATAAATGTAAATAATTCTTTATAACAGAAAAATATATTAATTAAAAAATAATGAAAATATTATCTACAATTGTAATATTATTTAATATGTTTAATAACATTGTTACGCATCGCGCTACTTCGAGATGTTTATTCATTTAATTTAATAAATTTAAGAGGATGCTGGACTTTCTTGTTTTACCAATCGGACATTACAATGCAACTTTTCCATTCTTGTGTCTCTTTACTTACTTTTCATTTGCTCGTTTTTTTATTTAGATTGAGACAGATTAAATCTCGTCCTTCCTATCTTTCACTAGATTCTGCTAATGTAGATCAAACTATTGTTTTCTTGTAGGCTTTCAACTGATGTACTCGTGATCTCATTATGTTCTTGAATGTGTATTCTACTAGCGTCTGGTGTCATTTTTTGTGTATAACTTCTTATTTCGAGACTGCACTTTCTTTTGTTCTTTTTTATTTTGTAAAAGCATTTTTCATTTCGTTCAGTAGTTATGACAAGAAGTTATTTTTAATAAAGTCATAATAATGTGATGTAAGGCCACTCCAGCATCCTCTTAACCGCGTAAATAAATCGACATATACGCGCAACTACTGTAAAAAATATCACTTAACATATAAAAAAAAAACTATGAAAGACTTATAATATATGAAATTTACAAAAATATAGAATTTACAATTCATCTTTGAATTCATACTCTAGTTTCCGCACATTTCCTAAAAGTAGAGGTATCTTATATGGCTTATACTCTATCGCAAATAAAAATGGACGTTCTATCGCAAACATTCTCGAATTCATTGATTCTTCTTCATCTGCAATTAATATACATTTTCTTAATGTTGTAATATAATTTTATTATATATTGTATTATATAATCTTATTTTATATTTTCGTTTTTTGTTATTCAAAAATAAATATATACCTTTTAAACGATAACCTGAATCTTCTTCATCAAATTCTACAGAAATTTTCTGTATTATATGGCTTAAATGTATAGGTTGACGTGACATAGTTGTAAAATTTGCATGTTCCGAAAACATCGTGATCACATCCATCTAAAAATATATATTTAATAAATAAGTTGTATTCTTTCTTTTTCTTTCTATATTAGTACTTTATCCCAACAAATTTCGCCAATTTTATTTACCTTCTTTAAAATATCCTTCAAATCTATAGTACAATCAATCTTGAATTTAGGTAGATACAAATTAATCTCCTCGACAAATCTGGGTGTGTTTGCTAATATTTTCCAGTCGAAATTATTTTCCACAGTATGCAAGTTCACTCCTTCATTTGGCAACACTATTACCATTACGTAGTCTGAATTCTGTAAAATATTCTTCAGCTTAGTTAACAATATAGTTCAGGTCTTACTATTTTTTCTTTTTTACTTAATAATTCCACATTTATCTTGAACGGAATTTCAATAAAACTTGCTTTCCACTCTGGTATTGCACCGGTAATAAATTTTGCCTTCTTATTCATTGTTGAGACAAAAACTGTATCTCTTTTGGAAACATAAAACTTACGCGGTTGTGTTCTGCCTTCATTAAAGCTATCAAGCCAGATACTCTTGAAGTACATTGTATTTACCACCATCATTCTTGCTTCTTTCTCAATAATATCTGTTTTTAACATTTAATGCATAAAAACACTTGCGCGCAGTTACATTACTGAAATATCTTTCAATTATTAAAATAATTAAATATATATACCCGGAGTGATCATATTTAATATTTTGTTATATGTTGATCTTTTAATCCATGAATTGATAACTTCTACAGCTTTGAACATATTGCTAAAATCTACCGTCGCAATGGCAAAATCAAAGTTATCTGTGGATATCGACACAAACTTATTTACAAACGGACATCCAAACGGTGCAAATAGTGCATTTGTTGTATACAAATCATCATGTTTAATATTCTAAAATGCAGTTAAATTGTTTTTGACTTTTGTACAATCACAATTGTTTTATGTGTAAAATCATAATCTCACTTTTATTAGAGCTATCAAATCTTTGAATTCTTCACTCAGAGAAACTGTATCATTATGATAGAGAGTAGATCTCAGTTCGTCCAAGATGGAACCACCCGTGCCGTGAGTAAGTAAAGACAATAATACATAGTTCACAGGAAAGATCAAAATATTATCGTCTCTGCTTTCCGATAAATTCTGTAACACAGCCCATAAACATGCAAATTACAAATTGAGGATTTAACATTTATACGAATATTTTACCAATTATCTCGTATCAATTGCACATACCTTGTATAACGGACTAGTAAAATCATGACATAATACAGGCATCTTTTTTAAAGTGATTGGTTTTTTCACTATGCTTTTTTTTTGAAAAGAGGCTGTAGTACCGACGATAAGTAGAGACAGCGTTAAAATACACACAGTTGGATTTATGAGACGCATCTTTCATAATTCGCACTATATTTCGATCAAGCGCCAAATGATTAATCGCGTTCTGAATCACTGCTTTGCAAAACGACCGCTGTTAATGTTCTTCGTGTAATGTTTGGCACATTCAAAGAGCATGCTGTGTAACCGCTCCCACTCGTGTGCACATGTGCTTAATTTGTATACAGACTCCGCCCTGGGGAGTTAGCATGATATGTTTGAATTTGAACAACAGCTCAGATGATGATTGCAGATGAATTACCAGTTTTTGCGGTTTTGTTTAAAAAAAAAAAAAAAAAACGAAGATTTATTGATTAATTACTGCAGCCTCTATATCGTTATATCTTCATCGAACAACGTTGACAGGTGTCCGAGTTTCAAAAAAATTTCCGCTCTTTCCTATATTCTTAGTCTACGCGCTTGCGCAAGAACAGAGCAAGACAAGATAAACAGTCAAAGAGCAAGGTGAAGTTTTTCAAAGTTTGTTTTTACTTCTTCTCTCTTTCTTTGTGTCAAGTATTTTTCAAAACAAGTTACGGACATTTGGTCACAATATCGTCTAAATGTGGAAGATACCGAAAACTTGTCTGTGGCTGATTACCGAAACAATTTATACATTAGAATAATTTATATTTTTACATTCTTTGCAAGAAAGATGCGTAAGAACAAAGTTAGTTTCCTTTATATGATAGATATCTTTTTGTTAAATAATAAATAGTAAATAATTTTGTTAATTCTCGCTATACTCAATGTAATTGCTACATTCTGCGAAAAGACTAACATTTTTAATTGTGATATCCAATAAACTATAGGAGATTATGATCGCATTGCTGAGAAATTAGATTAGAAAGATAATAAAAAGAGGCATATAAAACTTTACAAGTAAATAGTATGTTAATATTGTTAAGATGGAAAAGCCATAGACAATTTTTAGACAAAAAATTATTTACAATTCGTCTTTTAATGGTTGATAATTTAGTTTTCGCACACTTCCTAAAAATAGAGGTATCTTATATGGCTTATATTCTATCGCGAATAAAAATGGACGTTCTACCGCAAACATTCTTGGTGCCGATCTAATTGATCTTCCTTGTGCAGCTGCAATTAATATACACTTTTTCTTAATGTTGTAATATAATTGTATTACATATTTTAGTATATAAATTTTATTTTATATTTTCGTTTTCTACTATTCAAAAATGAATAAATTTACCTGTTGCAGCAGCAGCCTCTGTACCTTCTTCATCGACTTCTATAAAAACTTTCTGTATTATATGGCTTACATGTATAGAATGAGGTGACATTGGTGTAAAATTTGCATGTTCCGAAAACATTTTGATCACGCCCATCTAAAAATATATATTTAGTAAATATCTTGTATTCTTTCCTTTTTTTCTCTTCATATTAGTTCTTTATCCCAACAAATTTCGCCAATTTCACTTACTTTTTTAAAAATATCTTTCAAATCTATAGTACAATCAATCTTGAATTTAGGTAGATACAATTCTATCTGCTCGACAGATCTAGGTGCGTTTGCTAATAATTTCCAGCTGAAATTATTTTCCACAGTCTGCAGTTTCACTTCTTCGTATGGCAACAATATTACCATTACGAAATCTGAGTTCTGTAAAATATTCTTTAGTGTAGTTCAATTCTTACTACTTTTTTCTTTTTAATATTTTCACATTTACCTCGTACGGAATTTCAATAAAACTTGATTTCAACTCTGGTATTTCACCACAATTAAATTTTGTTTTCTTAATCATTGTTGGGACAAGATTTATCTCTGTTTTAGAAACATAAAAAGGATGCATTTGTGTACTCTTTTCATCAAACTTAGCAAGCCAGAGTCCCTTGAAGTAAATAGTATTTACTAATATCATTTTTGTTTCTTCCTCAATAGTATCTGTTTTAAAAATTTAATAATGAAGAACACTTGCGCGCAGTTACATTACTAAAAAACCTTTCACAATTATTAAATAATTAATTATTATGTACCAGGAGTAATCATATTTGATATTTTGTTATATGTTGAGTTTTTAATCCATGAGTTAATAACTTCCACAGCTCTGAATGCATTGTTAAAATCTACCATTGTAATTAAGGAATCAAAGATATCTGTGCATGTCGACACAAACTTATTTACAAACGGACATCCATATTGTGCAAATATCGCACTTTCTGTATACAAATCAACTTTTTCAATATCCTATAATGCGGTTAAATTATTTTTAACTCACGTAATAATCACAATGGTCTTATTTGTAAAGTCATAATCTCACTTTTAATAGAGCTGTCAGAGATTGGAATTCTTCACTCAGAGAAACTATATCATTGTGATAGAGAATAGACCTCAGCTCATCCAAGGTGGAACCTGCAGTTCCATGAGTAAGTAAGGATAATAATACATACAAGTTCACAGGAGAGATCATGATATTGTCGTTACTGCTTTCTGATAAAGTCTGTAACACAGCCCATAAACATACAAATTACAAATTGAAGGCTTAACATTTTTTTTACAAATATTTCACCCCTTCATCCCTTATCAATTACACATACCTTGTATAACGGACTAGTGAAATCGTGACACGATGAAGTCACATTTTCTAAAGTCGGTGATGGTTTTTTATCCACTTGCATTTTATGTTGTAAAGAAGCTGCAGTACCGACAATAAGCAGAGACAGCACTAAAATATACACAGTTGAATTTATGAAACTCATATTTTGTAAATTGCACTATATATTTCGATCAAGCACCAAATGATTAATCGCGTTCTATATCACTGCTTCGAAACAACAGGTGTTAATGTTCTGCATATTATATTTAAACATGTTGTATAACCCTTTCAAGCTGTCACTCGTGCGTACACGTGCCTAACCTGTATGCAGGTTCCGCCTTGTTGGGGTAATAGCGTGATAGTTTTGAATTTGAACAACAGCTCAGATGATGATCACAGATGAATCTCCGCAACAGTTTTTGCAAAAAGAAAAAAAATTTATTGTGTAACTACTGCAAAACAATCACTATATCGTTGCATTCAACAACGTCGACGGTGTCCGAGTTTCAGAAAAATTTCATTGTACAAGAACAACCGCTCTTTCCTAGGATGCGTTCCGTTTCATTCATGCGTATATGCGCATTTATCCAAAGTATGTATGTACATACAACGTATACTATAGATCATGCGCGCAAACATTAATCGGAACGTGTCCCTATATTTTTAGTTTATGCGCTTGCACAAGAGCAGAAGAAATGTTGTAGATGAGTAAACAGTCAAGCTACGAGCAAGATAAAGTGTTTCAAAGTTTCTACTTTGTTTCTATTTCTTTTTCTTCGTGCCAGATATTTTTCAAAACAAGGTGCGTGTTCGGACATTCTTCGCAATAAAGATGCGTAAGATACAAAGTTAAGTTTCTATATATAAGAGATATCTTTTTGTTAAATAATAAATAAGTAAACAATTTTGTTAATTTTCGCTAGATTCGCTATAATTGCTACATTCTGTGAAAAGATGACTTGAAAACATTTTTCATTTTAACATTTAATTATAGGAAATTACGATCACATATGTAGCTGAGAAGTTAAATGGTAAAGGATAAAAAAAAGAAGTTCGAAGGACTTCACCAAGTGAATGGAGGATGTTAATATTTTTGAGACACTCGATGGAAAAAAGCTGCCGGTCTTCAAAGACATATTACACTCGCCACGCTTGCATATAAGTGGGGGATACTATTCGCGGCAGAGCGGGCGATGACGATTTAGCTTCGCTGTCAGTCTGATTCTGGCTGGAGTCGCAGAAATAGCTTGAGACCTTGTAATTCTCGCCGATAAGAAAGTTCGCTCTGGCTTTAATAATATAAACCGTTTCGTTCACGGAAAGGGAAGAGCGCGGCTGTCAGTTGCTGAGGAACACAATCGAACACAGGTGCAGATATCCTACATAATTGATGGAAGACTCTCGCGCAGACTAAGTTCTTGCTTTATTTCACATTTTTATCTTCATGCAAAGAAATTATTATTTCTTGTAAAAATTATTGTAAAATTTTCAGGAGGTTTGTTTACAACATACGCACACCTGTCATTTCGCAATGTTCGCACATGTGTGTAAAATATAACATAAAATATAACATAAATAGATGCAAACGCACATGCAAAGTCTGCGGTGAATATAAATAACTATAATGTAATGCGCTGGCTGAAGATAAGAACACGCCGTACGTTGGAGCGGCGTGAATTGCAGAGAAACAGACACATAAGTTGTCACATAAGTTACCTGGTTACGAAAAATTTCTAACGTTTCGCGGCCGTCGTTCGCGGCAAATGTCACACGGCATACTTTTCATATCGCGAGATAAAATCACATCTTTTACTACGGTAAATAAAAATCGACTTATTCTGTGATTAAATTATGTTAATTGAAAGCGTTTAATTCTTTTTTTTTTAATAGAGCCACGCACTCGACGAAATTGCACGTGCGTCTCATCGTTCGCATCTTCCGTTTCCGGAAGCGAGCGCTCGGAGCAATGAGACGCAGTTTCAAAGATGCGGGAGGGTGCGTATGCCCTTCCCCGGGGGGTGTCGGAAGGATCGATAAAATACATGCGCGTCTAGGCACGTCGTGACGCATACACGAGGTCGTCTCTCGTCTGAAAAGCGAACGCAATCACTGTTGCATACTGTCGCGTTCGTCCGCAGGTTTCTCGGTGCGGGAAAAGAGCGAAAAAAAAAAACAAACTCTTCGCGATACATACGCGCTATGGACGAAATCGCGTCGTTCGTCGCGCGAGACGTGTGAATTTTCGCGTCGTCGCGAGTTTTTCAACCGCCACCGAAACGTCAGCGTCCCGTCTCGTTCGCATCGGAATTAAACATCTACCCGCGTACTGACCTAGAAACGCTAAACCTGACAGATCGCCATCGTTGCGCCTCTTCCGCCCTTGCGTAGCTAACTTGGTTTGGTGAGTCTGAGTTTGTTTTTTGTTTACTTGTCTTGCATAGAAAAAAAAATGAAGTAAAAATATGTGTGATGTTGAATATCACACATAAAGATACATCAAAAACTGTATCGCCCGTTTGTCGTAATTTGACGGTATATATTGGAGCTGCATGTGTCTTTGTGTTGACATCTGATCATAATGACATGTATTACTTAACCAGAACTTCGTCGGCTGACTGATGACGCTATAATTACGTTAAAACGCATCGACGCTTGTATAATTTCTATTTATAGGCATGAAATAACAACGTCCCACGGCGGTTTCCGCACGCAACGTGTATTTTCTGATACTTTGGCATACATTCATTCACGATTCATCTACATATCCGAATGTGTGACTATACGCACACGTATACGATATATTTTGCTCCTTTCTCTGATTACGCATATGACGCGCTTGTTCGGAGAGAAAAATTGTAACGCGTGTTTTTAATTGCGATAATAGAGATAACAAAGATATATTTATTCTAGTGTGTCTCACAATGCAAGCGGAGAAGAACGATAACAACGAGAAGACCGACGGCGAGAAAACAGAGGCTGTCAACGACGTCACGCCAACGTCGATCACGAACGAATTGTCGAACATCAAGATCGAGGATGGTTCGGCGAGCTCGACGCCGAGCAGTCCTGGCGGCGGCGAATGCGGAAACTTCTTGTCCAGCTTCAAGGCGTTCTCCAAGTTCGGCGATCCCAAGAGTGACGGTAAACTAATCACGCTAAGTCAGAGCGACAAATGGATGAAGCAGGCGAAGGTAATCGATGGGAAGAAGATCACCACCACGGATACGGGAATTTACTTCAAAAAGCATAAGTGCGTATTGTGCGAGAAATGTTTTGTCTTGCGAGTCGATGACAACCGCGTTTCGCTGTATCTTTAATGTAGTTTGTACACTTAAAATTCATGGTTTTGTTTTTTTATCAACAACAGATCTACGAAACTCAATCTCGAACAGTACAAAACATTCCTTGACGAGCTGGCTAAGAACAAGAAGATTGAAGTGGCGGAAATCAAAAAGAAAATGGCCAACTGCGGACCACCCGGATTTAGCGGCGGTGCCGGTGGAGTATGTACACATCAAATATATTCGACATCTCGACAATCTTTGACATTTAAAATGTTTTCTTGAGAAAACTTATGTTTTACCCCTCTTTCTCCCTCTCAGTTGTTGAACTTATCTTTTTTTTTTTTTTTGATCGTTGTTAATCTGCGCGATCGCACGTTTATATCTTATCGCACTGTGATTACACGAAATATTGCGGCGCGCGATGTGTTTACGATTCTGTTTTCGACGAAATTTTACAGGCTGGAAAAGCGGCGTCGACGATCGACAGACTGACCGACGTCAGCAAGTACACCGGTTCGCACAAACAACGCTTCGACGAAACGGGAAAAGGTAAAGGCATAGCCGGTCGCAAAGATATGCCCGACACGTCTGGCTACGTTCAGGGCTACCAAAACAAGGATACGTACAAGGCTCATTAGTACTTATCCGAATGCTTCGCATACCGACGATACGTACTTCTCGTGAGGAACACACGCGCGGCGTGTTACATTCGATTTTACGCGGCGGTTCTAAAGTTTTCTATCGCATCGCATTAACATTCTGCCAGATATTGCAAATATTATTCTTGAGGAACGTACACATCGTTTTTAAGTTATTATTAAGATAGTTATATATATATATATATATATATTCATATATATCCTTATATATATATATATATATTATTATCATACAATGTGACCTTTTTGCCGAATAATCGCGCGATAGCTACTTCCTTAGATCATAGTTACGTACTTTTAATGACACACTATCTTACAAAGTTTCTATATACGTACAAGTTTTCTTTATATAAGAGTAAGGCCTGGTTGACAGCTTGTTCTCAATCGGTTGATTCTATCGACTTTGGCTTTAGTTATTTTTTCTACACGTTTTTAAGTGTTTCCGTTAATCAACTTTGTTAAGTAATCGCAGATTACTTAACAAAGCAATCTCTAGAGGGACGCAGCTTATAGTTTAGAAAATATTTGTTGTGCAATTCAAGAAATAGACTTTTTTTGTTTAGATTTGAGGGAAATATTGGGACATTAAGTGTGAAACTTGATAATCATATAATATATGTGTTAAGTTTCATACTTAATGATCCAATGAATTGATTTCAGAGCACAGGAATTTACTTGCCAGTTTTTACTTGTTACGCAAAAAGAAAGTACATAATATTGTATGAATTTTGCACAAATCGCAATAATTCCAAATCAATGATTTCGTGTAGGTAGAATAGTAATATAATATCCACACAACTTCCCTGTATATAATAGAATCAAATTTTTTGTTGAAGAAACTAGTCACACGTTTACTTCTCAACTGTGTTATTTTCAATAGCTACCGGCTTTATCTATTTACATAGAAAATGTATTGTGTTTGTGACAGATATATGTAATTACATATATATATATATATATAAAGAGATAAAAAATAAGAATGCACATTTATCACACACAAGATTAACTATTGAAGATATATATCGCGCAAGACGCGATATGGAAACGCGACGTACAATTGAATAAATTTATTTTCTACTTCGTATATCTCAAAAAATAATATTTTTCTGCATATTTTAACATTGAATTAATATCAATTAACTCGATTTAAACTATTAGAGTTAATTGCCATTAACCCAATTAACTCGGTGGTCAATGAACTCGAACATCGCAGCTCGTTCGCTAATGATGATTTATTTCTACAGTGTTGAGTTTTATTGCCTTTTTGAGGCGTGTTGTATATTAAATATAATATATGTAATAAAAAAAGAAAGTGTACTTACTCTGTAATTTATAAATTGCCAGTGCATTCGCTGCCTGGCATATCGCGGAGATCAAAAATTTCGTATCTTACATTGTATAATTACTCAAAACTCGATTATATTAAAGCAAAATTTAAGTCATTACCGCGGTCGATCTTCGTTTTGTTTTTTCGGGTATATAATAATAATAGAAACTAGAGTTTTTAAAAAATGTGTGTATGATATACTAATA
>QVOB01009911.1:0-41091 GCA_014839585.1 Pseudomyrmex concolor | reverse complement strand
ATTTAACCCGCGTAAAGCGGACACTAAATTTGAGACTACCGGCGGGAATTAAATGCGCATTTTGTTTACTCCAGCGTCCTTAAAATACAGTGTCACGATGATAAAACGCTCATTAAGCGTAACGAGAAAACAACACACGTTACATGCGTGTGTATAATTCTCCTAATACACAACGCGTATTCCCGCAAAATAATTTAGCAAAACGTTTCCTACCGATATTATCCGTTAATTAAAATTTTTTTTTGCAATACACCTCTTTTTCGCATTTACTTGCGCATTTTAGGCGCGGCGTCCTGTTTATACACAGCGGAGAGGGGGGAACGGGGATAACAACACAACGTATCATTTTATCACCGCGCTCGATCGTCACGCATAATCCAGCGGAAAATTACGCAATCTCCGGAAATTAGTCCCAATGCGTAATATCACTTTACACGCGACGTCTTCTCTCTCGGACATTTATCCGCAATGTGTTTCGCGCTTTAAAAGTCGCGAAAAACATCGCGAATAAACAATAAAATAAAAATCGATATGTATCTGGAAATGTGTGGGAAAAAAAAAAACAAATCTCGCCGGAAATTTTTTTCAGCCTGCAGCTACAGCTTGATCCTAGAGGAGGAAAAGGAACCGAATTATCTCAGCGCCGGGGTGGGCGAGTACGCGGTATTTAATTGCGATCTTGACTTTCCGCACGAGACGCC
Organism: Pseudomyrmex concolor; assembly: GCA_014839585.1. Classification (NCBI taxonomy): domain Eukaryota; kingdom Metazoa; phylum Arthropoda; class Insecta; order Hymenoptera; family Formicidae; genus Pseudomyrmex; species Pseudomyrmex concolor. Next base: position 40,390 of record QVOB01009911.1, on the reverse strand, counting down.
GATTCCGTATATTCTGCAATGGAACCGCGACGTAAGTATTATTATTATTATTAGTCTACAAGCTTCTTTGATCGCCGAGAACGTAGGTTTCACGGCGAAAATTAATTGCGCATTCACGTAAGTTTTGTTTCTCTCCCCTTGTACGACTGATGCAGCGCCATTCTCGTCAAATTCACAGATCGCTACGATCCAGTAAATACTATGTTCAATAATGTCAAAGACAGGATCAATATGAGTCTTGAACGTAGATTTTTAGTGTTTAGCAATTGTTTGTATTTATTTTAAAACGTTTTCCATCCCTTGGATGGAATCGTCTTAAAGAAAATACAAAATTTTCTGCACAATATTGAAATATGTTTACGTTCAAACATACAAATTAAAAGAAGAAAAAAATAAATAAAGAGCAATAGATACACACATAAGAAAAAGTTAAAAATGTCACAAGGATTTTAACTTTTGCGCACAGGACGTGCAAAAAACGTGTATGAATTCGAAAAAAAGACAGATGTCGTTAAGATGAACACGCAACATGCTGCGCGATCGAGATAAATCGTAGTTTGCCTTGAACGCGCACGCTATTTATTACATTCGTGCGCGTTTACTGTGTTATTACAACAAATTTTAAATCGGACACGCAATGATTCAACGCAATGTGACACACACTGATCAAGAGTTGAGTGTGGAAAAAAAAAAAAAAATAAAAACGCTACACGTGCGTTCGCAACAAACTGGATGTAACGAGACGAGATGTGCGATTGACTGATTGACGATTAAAGAGCGTTAAGTCGCTCGCGTAGTTAAGTCGGTCAATTTGCATACAGACGTATTCGTGCGCGCGCGCACACACACACACACACACACACACACACACACACACACACATATATATATCTGTCCTCTTTCCGGCAGAAGCCACGGAGGAAAATCGTTCAAGGTAGAGCGGAATATTCGATTTCTTCGGAAACATATACGAAATATATCTGATTCCAATGACGACGCGATATCTGTCTATCTGGTTTTCCGTGTCTTTCTCGATTTCAAGGAGGACGTGTTGCACAAATACGACGTGAGAGAAACTCGCACTCGCGAGAGAATCGCGCGCAAAGAAGCGACAAGATCGATTTTCCGAGTTAAAAAAAAAAAAATCTCAAGATATTCTCGAGCTGAAGAACCGCAAAAACCTGTTGTAGAAATTTAGTTTTTTTTTTTCTAATATCGAGCTAAGAAAGAGCGCTCGGTAAGTTTTCGCAACGCGAAATAAAATCGAAACGTCGACGACGGAGGCGATGAATTCGTCCGAGTCTTCATTCGCGGATGTCGCGAAATGGATGGCCGTAACGACGGAAACGCATTGCACGTGGCCATCGCGTAGAATCAAGTGGAACTTAACCTGATTGGTCCCTGATGCGTATGCAAAACAGGTGCTCCTTCCCTCTTCGTCTGCCCATCGTGGTAATTGGAGTACGGGACGCAAGGCTGCATTATATTTAGTCACGTTCATGTCTGCGACATGAGGGGTCCAGGCAGTGTGGGTCACTGTTAAATGCATTGTCAGATGATTAGAAGCGATTAGCGCCATTCTCGCTCTCCCGCGTCGGCGGGTATTCTCGTTTTCGAGGATTTTTTGGAAAATCGCCGCGAATCCAGTAAAAAAAAAAAAAAAAAAAGGACTCCAACATGCCTGTGTATTTAGTTCACCGACGCAAAGAAAATGCAGATCTCAAAAGAAAGACCTTGAGCGTTTTCGTTGCGCGAGTCTCTCGCGCAAGGATGAGCCAATTAACAGCCGTGGCAAATGTTATTAGATTACACGGTGTAATTTCTTGAAGAGACGTAGATTCTCACCTACACGTGTGATCGCGTGTAAAAAAAACAAATTGATCATCAAGAGAATTAACATTTCTCGGAGAATAAAATAGAAGCAATGTGTTTTAATTCGTTTCACACAGTCCGTGCGGAACACGGATTCTGGCGGATGTAAAATTTCACAGAATTTAAGATTAATTTCAGGAGAGACAGGATTTTTTAATAACGCACACCGTTCGCAACGATTTCCAATACCGCAGGGTCGTTCAGTGTTTTCTTGGTACGACGGACACGTGACGGTAGACAACAGATACAAAGGTCGCATCCACTTGTTGGACGACGCCGGTCGTCGCGGATACGGACAGGGTAGCATAAATCTCACCAATATACGCGAGAGCGATCAGGGCTGGTACGAGTGCAGGGTAATATTTCCAAACAGGACGCCGAATTCGAGAAACAACGGCACGTGGTTCCACCTCGCCATCGATGGTAAGCCGATCATAACTCTCGTACGTTGTGCATGAGACGAAATTGCAGCAGAATGAACGGGTTCGAAAAGTAACAAATGAAATTTGTACTACCGCATCATTTTCTTACTCTGTTTTTTTTACAAATCGACTAATTAATTTTGTGACACACTGACTGACGTTCTGTGCGCCAGGGAATGCGAGATGATGATGTATTTAACCACAGAATTGGATGCGCCGACAACTAACAAAGACTGTTTGATCAAATCGGGTCAGTTCGAGATGCGAGCCAAATCGAGTTCATTGGCTGTGAAATTCGTGCCCCAAATTTTTTACAAGTAGGATGTGAGTCTTCATACGTAATCGCTCGTTTAAAGCATCTCCGACATTCTTGACTCTTTTGAGAGTTTATGAGACAGAACGGTCCGTCTCTTGATTAAAGGGTCAAGTCAATCTTCTTTTTTTTTCTACGAGATACTTGTTACATTACGCGATATTCGATATATTTCTTTAAATTATTTTTTGAAAAACGTATTATAATTGCGTTATAATTGCGGTATGATAAGTAAAACATTTTTCTAATGTAAATAAAGAAACAAATTAAAATAATTAATTAATTAATTAATTAATTACATTAATTCGCACTTGTATCATTATCCAAACGTGAGCTTTTTCAATTAGAAGATACTCGTGAGTCAACAGTAGTTAGACGGGAATTCTTGTTTTTCCGGATTAAATTCTCTTCATGTGACACAAGAGAAGACTTGAGTCACACTCGCATACGACAGTTTATTTGTCACAATATATCGCGGAAAGTAATTACTCCAAAGTAAATTCAAGGTTGTGCCCTAAATCAAACGTCACGCGTGAATTCTCTCGTCTCCCGCGAAAATAATTTCCTTCCGAAATTAACAAATTTCTTACAAAAATTCAATGCGCTGCTGCGTTTAATACATAGCTTTGTGGTGGCGGTGCATCTCTCATTACCTTGACTGCCAGTGAGTTTCTGTTTCATTAACGGGTATGGCGAAATTACCGAATTGAATATGCAAAACTGACTAATTGATGATTGTCTCGCGCCGTTAATCGCCGCTGACACGAAGCAGTGAGTAATAATTCAATGTAGACAAGAAAATTATCGTAACCCCGCTGCTGCTTACTAACCTGAACCCGGGCAGACTCGTTAAAATCGTTCAACGTAGGTGCGTCGCCGTTCCCGACGACTGTTCCAGGCGAGACTCTTCTCACGATACCGCCTATAAACAAAACTGCCATGGAAGGCGACACGGTCACCTTCGACTGCGTCACCAAAGGCGAACGTACAATTGTAACGTGGCTTCGCGAAGGAATACCGATTCCAGAAATAGAGGTAAAAGTTCTCTCCGCTTTTCAACCCTATTTTCTACGATCGATTTTTTTTTTTTTTTTTTTTTTTTTTTTTTGTATTATTGTGACCGCAGGATTTTAGAAGAAGAGCATCCATCGGTGCCGATGGAACACTGACTATAAAATCAGCTGCCATGGGCGATCTTGGAGAATACACCTGCGTGGTGACCGGAGAAAACGGAGATCAGCAAAGCGCGTCGGCCTTTCTCAACGTTCAATGTAAACGACGCCGCGTATCATAAAAAATTAAAATTGCGTCTCGTTAATGACAATTATTATTATCTTTTTTTATTACACATAGATAAGGCGAAGGTAATTTACGCGCCCAAGGAAGTTTATCTTCCATACGGCAAGCCGGCCCTTCTCGACTGCCACTTCCGAGCGAATCCACCCCTGACGAATCTCCGTTGGGAAAAGGACGGATTTTTGTTCGATCCTTACAACGTGCAGGGGGTGTTTTACAGGCGAAACGGATCTCTCTATTTTAACAAAGTGGACGAAACGCACTCGGGAAGCTACAGTTGCACTCCCTATAACGATCTGGGCACCGACGGACCCAGTCCCTCAATCACCGTGGTGAGTGGATTCATCATCCATCCAGTATTATCGCAAACACAAATTAGAGAGAAGGAAAGAGACGAAACACCAATAAACGCCAGTCACGTGTGAGACCATTGACCAGACGAGTGCTAACTGGTCTTTTGTTCCTCAATTTGCGCGAGGAACGAAAGCGAACGGATTTTTTTTCTCGATATTCGCAAACTTGTGTATTTGCAATATCATAAATATTTCCGTAACGTAACGTTGTTGTTGATTTGTAAATTTGTTACAGATAGTTCAAAGGCCGCCGGTGTTCACGGTGACGCCACAAAATTTGTACATGCGAAAGCTGGGCGAGAGCTTGGAAATTCCTTGCGACGCCCGAGACGGCGACGACGCGCATCGACCAACTATCGTGTGGTACAAAGTACGTCTCTCGAATGTCAACAATAGAGTTTTTAAATTACAAATTGAATTAAAATAAAATAAATGCCTTTGTTTCTCTTTCGATAAAAAAAAACAAACAAACAAAAGGACGGATCGCCTCTGCAGCTCGATCGAGTTATCATGACCGGCGGAAATCTGACGATAGAAAAGATTCAGGAGCACGATCGGGGAATGTATCAATGCGCGGCCAGCAACGAGGCGGCGACAGTCGTGGCGGATGCCGAACTGATGGTGCTGAATGTTCCACCCAGAGCGCCGTACAATCTGAGCGCCAACAGCAGCAAAAACGCCGTCACTCTAACTTGGATACCCGGATACGTGAGACCCAAGACGGAATATTCCGTGTGGTAACGCACATTCACTGATTTAATCGCATCTTTTTTTAGAGAGCCTTTTTTTTTCTTGAAATCTTGTAAATTTATTTTATACAACTCGTATAAAAAAAAAACGCATGTGTTATATAAAGTTGTCGTTTAGAGTCACTAGAACCAGTGAAATAATATTAAGTAAAAATCGACATGTGAACATAAATAATGAATGAAAAAGACTGTCATTTGGTTAATATTTTTCCGACATATTAAGAATTTTTGAAGATCAAAGTCGAATTCAGCAGCTACAAAAAAAATATCGTTTTTAATTTTTTTCTTGCCAAAATCGATCTGTTTCACTCATTTTTCTTTGGATTTCTTTTATTTAACACGACACTCATTCAACGCGCAGGTACAGACCCACAGACACGTCGGAGTGGAGAACCATGAAGATTCTCTCGAGAAAAATCACGGAGGCCACGGTGAACAATCTCAATCCGGGACGGGAGTATGAATTTATGGTGCTGAGTCAAGACAAACATGGGGACGGGATGTTTAGCAAGGCGCTACGAGTATTCACACAGCCGAGTACGATGTCGTTGCCGATGTTTGCCGCCGAAAATTTCGCGTAAACGAATTATTATGCAAGTAACAAAAACTTTTGATTTTCAGGTCCCAACGACGAGATGAACTCGGCGTCGGAATATCGCAGTCCGCAAGGTAAGATTCAAGAGAGATTCGCAAATCATCAAATCATTAAGCGCAGAGAGCTCTAAAATCGTACGAATCGATTTCACAGAGCACGAAGTGATGGGACCGCCGCGCAACGTGAGGGTTCAAGCGACAGTCGAGGGTTACCTGGTCACTTGGGAGCCGCCCAATTACGGCAGGAACCAAGTTAGGCTTTACGCCGTGAGATGGTTTAGCGGACCTTCCGAGCATTTGTACGGAAGAGCCGAGACGACGGACACTTATTATCTGGGTAAGTGATTACCTCACGGTCTTCGCATTCGACGACTTATTGTGGTTACCGCCACTTTTATTATCAATAATGAAGTAAATAATCGATTAAACATTCGCGATTGACGCTTTGTGTTTTTAGTAAAAGTTTTGGAGGAGGAGAGCTATTACACCTTTGAGGTGGCGGCTATGTCCATCACCGACGACGTTGCGACGAGCGAACGAGTCAGCTTGGAAGTGCCCGCTTATCGTCGTAATCGCGCGATATCCATGGGAATCGTCGCCGGTATCGGTTTCCTAGCTGCCGCATTGGCCGCTGTGTGGTGGGCGAGAAAGCGATTCTGTCAGCCGACTAATGAGAAATAGCCGGAACACGTGACGAGAACGTGTGTACTCAAGGAGAACAGCTACTCGCACAAGCTCGTGTAATTGATTATTATAGGATTTCTTTCTTAGAGCTCCGCGGAGTCGTAGCGGGCGAACGAGTCGTTGTTCTAGAGATGGTAGTTTCACATTTCGTTTGTACGACAAAAGGAAACCACACAAATCCATACTCGGCGACAGATTTGATTTCTTCTGACGATAAGAGAGACGACAGATTATTTTTCCATTATTAAGAATAACGTAGATAAGAAATACGAATGTAATACAATTAACTCTTCGCGGACAGACCGAGTCTTTCAGACCCACCGAAAAATTTCAAACCGGATGGATTTCTAGTGGAAATTAGTTTTTTTTATTTTAAATGTCGCGTATCTTTGAAAATACTAAAGATTTTTTCAATTTTTTTCATCGACGAATCGTTCGATCTTTCGAAAAAAAATTGAAAAAATATTGATTCTCTTCGCGAATATATTCGATTTTGAAATCGCGTGAATCTCACAGATCCAGTCTGTCCGACTGTAGGCGAGTAGACGATTTTTGTGGAGTTTTTTCTCACGAAGGATTAAATTTAATTATTAAGTATATTACGTGCGCGCGTAGCGTAGCGGTGAACATTACAGAGACACTATGGCTCTCCTTTGAAACCGAGATTTTATCGAACACCGAGCTCTATTTTACGCATAAGTTACCGTACTGAGAGTGCATCGCTAATTATGTCATACTTTGTGTGTCGTTTAACAGCTTTATTAGGTAATTGCACGTTGCTGGGTTTCATACGCGCGAATTGCAGGTCGTCGGCCGTGACGAAATGAATGCAAGACAGAATGTGTCAAGAAACTAATTGTTGTAAGTTTTTTTTTTTTTTTTTTTTTTTTTTTTTTTTTCATTCTTTATTATCGCTATACTTCTACTGTTTTTACTGGGCGTCACGTGTGCCGCGGTTGCAATCGGCAATAAAGAGACGGAAAGTGTGCGTTGAAAGCGTCGATTGCTTCATTATTATTATACAAAGTATGTTTCATTTACACAAGTATGTATTACAAATTATCTCGCAAAAACATCTCGGAAAAACCGGGAGAAACGTTTTCCACGTGTTGTTTTTGTTCATCTGTTGATAAAACTCTCCACGATCACACACCAACATCGGGTGCCAAAGTTCATGCTTGCGTTGCGAGAAGAGATGGCGCATTGTGACGCACCGCTGCTGAAATATTTTATATCAAAAGTTTTAAACAATAAAAATTATTTATTCGTACATTTTGAATGTACTCGAGTGACTGTGTAGTTTTGATTTTTTTTAGATCTCGTATTTTATTTCAAACTCGAAAGAGAACGTTTCCAATTTTCTGGTGTTACATAAAAGCGCGTGAAATTAATTAAATTTTATTCACGCGGGATCACGGTTCGGTTTTGCACGCGATAACGAACGAGAAAAAGACCGGGTCCTTGAGAAGATATTTTTGAGCTTGTATACCGGAGAGTTTATTGACACCTGACGGCCGATGACATAGCTGGCATTGTTCGCGCCACATGTGTGTCTGCTCGAATTACACACATATCGCGACGTCGTCCGGAACGGAGGCGTCTGAACGTGTTTAGACACCAAGATCGCATCTGTGTAATTGGCTTGTAGTTGCGATGCACGTCTATATGTCGCCGTACGCGGCGAGCATGACGAAATAACGGGTGACTCTTGGCAGCAAGTGTCCAAGCATCGACGGGGCTTCGTAAGTGGCCGGCTGATACCCGGTGATCCATAAGAAGATAGAGTTTCTAGCATAAGTGGATAGTCGCTTGGCGTCGAGCCTTAACGGAAGATAATGGCTTCCTGTTGGAGAGCGACCAACCGTTGGAAAGGCGTCGCGATGTAAACACACGGGGTAATGTGAAATTTGCATTTTGAAAGATGCGCATGATACAATAATTAGCGAAGGCACCGGTCTGCCTGGGCTGGTCGGGACACGAAATTGTCGTGTCGCGGTCACGATATTGATACACCGTCTTATTTTTTTTTTTTTTTTTCCAGAGATAACGCACTTGTAACAACATTATCAAATGGTGGTACAATTAATGCTCGGTCTCTCCGGTCGTCGGAGATGCGGCCTTGACTGTTAATACGGCATTGCACACGCCAATGTATTTTTCTTTGATTGCTAAACTGCTTGTAGGAATTTGCCATTAATTTTAACGTCACGATGTTGTCGCAAAATCTCGAGCGTCCTAGAGATATTTTTATTGACGTTGAATATGTACCAGTTGATATTTATATTATTTCTTCCGCGTTTTTTATTAAACTTTTATTTTCAATTTATGTTGCCGCTTGTGCAGCGTCGGTGACTCTCTCAGCCATTTCTGCCTTTTCTGTTTCTCGTTTTACTATGTTTTGCTCCAGTTTTGTTTCGCGCGTAATTTAGACTCTCATAAAAAGAAAACATGTACATACAAAACATACATGTGCAATGCAACAGAAAGAATCCTGACTTATTGGTTCGGAGTAACATCTCACATTTTTCATATTTTTGGTTTTAAATATACGAATAAATTAAATAAAATTATACAAATTATATACGAATTTTGTAATTATATAATTATATACGAATAAATTAAATAAAATAGGTTTTATTGTAATTACATTATAATATATATCTTATTTAATATATCTTATTCACACATTATTTAAGTGAAAGTTTTAAAAAGAGTGAATATTTCTGTCTTCGGTTACATTTAAAATCTATAACTCTTAAAAGTCACATTTGCTGTCTACAAGACAATTCCTTTCCGTGAGAAAAGATCGATTAAAAAGACGATTTGGCCGATCAAAGAGATCGACCAAATAGAACCGATAAGACTTTCGATGTCTACAAATAAGATCTCATCAAAATTAAATAAGGTTAATAGACATCAGATTCTGTCACGATAAAACGATCGATAAAAACGAGATACGTACTTATATGCTAAACTATATCGTCATCCTTTTTCTTTTACTCTTTTTTTGTTTTGCGTATTAGAATTCATAATACACGTCTTGTATGTCTTGTTGAAAAACTAAACTTATCCATATTAATTTTTTTTTCTGCGAAGTTATAAATAGAAAACTCGTTGTTTGCCTCCGCGATTGATAACGTTCATAAAGTACGTCGACAAAGAGCGTGAATGTAAATTACATACATTATAAGTTTTGAAAAGCGTATTTTGCACAAAATACACGACTTTCGTGAAAAATATTCTAAGCGGACGAGACGCAGCGTTTCCCAAGTCCGACTTGATGACCGTCTCTATATTGGCTGGAACGCCACGCTTAAACGCACAGTCGCCCAAACATTTATTTTCGAGCACACTTCGTCTCTCAGTTAGCTCTCCTCGGACGCGTCTTGTCTCTCCCCTCAGAATCTTCACGCAGCTGATGCCAAAGTCTAATTTCTTCGACGCACATCGAAAGAGCGCGCGTTCAGTTGCGTGACTAACGACATTGCGACGATTACTCGAGGTCTCGCGATTTCGATCTTACATCACACATGTAAGTTTAACAGAGAAATTTTTTAAAAACGCGTTTGTTCGCGCGGATTGTCGAGATATTACAGTTAACAAATCAGTTAAGGAGCAGAGAAAAAGCAAAATTGGACGCGTACAATAATATAAAATATAACGCGACGAGATTAGCGTGTAAAAAAATATTGTGGAAGAGAGAGGTGGTCGGCACTTCAGAGGCTTGTTGCGCGTAGTTCCCCGTAGTCTCGCGCCTCGAACGTAGTCTCGAAAGTGCGGTGTCTCGTTGAAATATGTGACAGTAAAAATCCGTAAGTGAGATCTCAAAACCGGTAAAACAAGAAAAAGCATTTTAAAAAGGCTCTTCCTCCAGAAATGTTGCCAGAACATCATCAAACATTATGTAAAAATTAAGATTACGAATGAGGAGACAAGAGAGGTAATTATGTGCGCAACCGAGTGAAAAAAAGAGAAGAAGTGAAATCCGAAGGAAAGAAAGAGAGAAACTTAGACGCTACGTGTCCTAGCACGGCTTCGTCCGCCAGGTGGAATTTGAGGTCAGCGAGCCGAGAGTGAGGATCGAACAAAAATCGTCTTTCGAACGCCAAGTGAGTTGAGCGTGATCTTTTAATCGCATCAAAAATGTATGATCTTTCAATTCGATTAGATGTCATCTGGACGTACGATTCAATTTGGTTTTTCAATTGCTCGACACGCAAACACGCGAGAATATTTTCGCTTTCATTTAATTAAAACTTGATGATTAACATTCCACGTATTAATAAATTCCTGACAAAGATAGAATTGATATAGTAATTATTTTTCAAATTATTTGCGCACACGAACGTTGCACGTATATTACAACAAATATTATACAATGTTATATATATTTGTTCAATACATATTTATTAAATATATATTAAATATATATATTATATATTTGTTAATTATATACGTATGTTTATACACGTATGTTTATACACGTAATTGTTTTAATCTTATAAATGGACGTACGAAAATGAGAGAAAATAGAACAATTTGCATATTCTTCCACGTAAACTGATTTTCGCATTAACTATCTTATCGTTCGATGGCAATATCTTCATCCCATGGGATCTAATCATAGACGAGGAAGCGCCGTCAGAGGGTACACACACGCAAAGCGCGAAATCGAATTACTTCCATTCGATGCGTTGACGCGACCCGACCAAGCGGCGATAATTTATTCACGATTACGTAAGATCGCTGTACAATATAATTTTTTTCGTACACCATTGTACACATTTTTCGTGTTTTAACACTTAGTGTTAATTGGATCAAGTATTTTGCGTTCATTTCTCACGCAAATTTACTGTAAATCTACGAATGCTTTTTTTTTTGCGTGTATATTTTCTGATAGCAGACGCGTCCTTCATAAATAAAATTTACGCACATGCCGTTTTCCTTGACACGTGCGAGTATGACCATCTCAAGTAACGAACATATAGATAAAACATTCGATCACAAAGCGTTCGAAAAAATAAATGAGTTCTTTTTGTTAATTACATATATAACATATATATGTATTTACGCTTTTCGAATAATCGTAACGACTACAATTTAGATTATTTATATGCAAATTGTACGATAAATAGTCGTAAATATTCGTCGTAATTGGATGTTGAACGCATTTCTAGAAAAAAGTTTTATCGCCACAGAATTAAAACGTAACAAACAAGTTCAAAGACCGATATTTATAATTTCAAGACACTTAAGGATATAAACTCAACACAATCTTAATTCAATTCGATTATAATATCGGTTAGAAAAAAGATGATTTATTGTATATAAAAAACAAAAGTGATTTTTTCTCTAAGATATGTTAGAGAATTACAAATATATTTTACGATTGACTCTTAAATACGAGTATTATATCATTTAAATGGAAAGGTTTTGAATGTTTTATTGTTTAAATGGGGGTTTTTGTTTTTATTAAAAAAAAATGATTTTTTATTTTGACGTAAGTCACAGCCACTTCAGACACAATTTCTACGCTTTTGTTACCACTCAAAGTAACTGAGAAATCTTAAAAATCAAATTCTTACACTAATATTAAAAATAAATTCGTCGAAATGTCAAACAATGCAAACTGTTTCCATAAAAAAATTGAATAAAAACGGCAAGAGTAGAAGTTGTAGAAGTTTTAAATAACCAACACAAGGCCAAAGGTCTTCCCACGTGGTTGCGCGTTTGGACCCACGCGCGAGTGGATGATTCGTTGAACTGGCAATCACACGAGGGGGGACTATCTGAAAGGGAACAAGGCGCGGCCATGAGGGCGCGAAGGGATAGAGAACAGAGGAAAATCCTCCCTAAGTGGAGGGGATAAGAGACGCTAGATGCTGCCTCTTGATTCAGAATACTCGCCAGTAACAATTGCGTCGTATAGAGAAGCGTACGCGGAGAGACGCGTGCGCGCAATACGTTAGTAGTTTCCGACAACAAAGAGTAGTTGCTCCAACACGACAAAGAGAGAGTCTTTGATATAAACGGAGGAAAAAAAAAAAAGAAAACTCGAGAGACAGGAAACGTCTTTTCTATGTAGATTTGTATCTTATCTGATAACAATCCGGATTTTTCGTGTGTGCGTTCGTCAACTCCACAAAGAAAGAGTTGTGATACTTGTGACAGCAAGTGCCATTGCGAGGTAAGTTTAAAGAATGATTCAAAGTCCACAGATCTTTGTTGTGTTCCCATATCTACGTGTAGTGTAAAAGTGTCTGAAATAATTAGAGAATCGTCCTATGAATTGTTTTGAATATAAGAGCTTATTTAACGAACAACGCGTACGCACTTTGTTGACGGAACAAAGAGAGATATTATAAATTATATCAAACACTTACAATATCGATTGACCACTTTGTTGAAGTCGATACTACATTATCGTTATGATAATTGCTGATGACACTGTCCGCGATTAAAATATGCAAATTAAAACATACGTTGCGTGCGTATCTCACAACATTGCAGCAACACATCTATATTTAATATTATTTGAAAAAAAAACAAAAAAAAAAAATTATCTACATTAATATAACAATGAAGATGAGCCAAGAAAATAATTCCGTACGATTATTTGCATATTAAAAAAATGAAATCTTACGAGTCATTGTAAAAGCATTAGATTGATATAAATTGAATCGCATTTGCCGCGATAAGTGGCTTTGATTGGTAGCTGTCAATATATTTTTACTTGTTTTATTTTGTACTTGAGAGAGAGAGAGACAGAGTTTCGTGCTGCTCATCATTATCTCTCTCATATAAATTAAACCAATTAAATAATTATTTGCACTTAACATTCTGCAAAATCACTCGAGAAAAATAAATTGCACGTCACGCGAGAAAAATAAATTACATGTCACTGAGAGAATAGAACAACAGTAAAACAAAAAACAACTCAAGAGTTTTAACGGTAAATTAATCAGATTTGTTTTGTTTACAATTAATCCGCAAAGAACATTAGTCATGTGTGCTAAATGTTTATTACTCGTCGCTTTGCGTATCTAAGTAATCTGTGAAACGTGACCATCGATGTAATTGTTCTTCTCTGATATTCATTTCTTTTGTTATCAGTCAAGGAATTTCGACTTCTATCGTGTTATACGCATTGATACACGTGTCGTGTTTGAAAGCATGGTTATATAAATGGATCACAAACGAAGGATAAACCGCGCTTAATATTCTATCGATTCGTTAACTAGATGCGTGTTACGTATACCAGATATAATGAATGATAATGACGACGAAACATAGAGAGTGAATCACGAGGCTAACACGTTTTTGCGACGCGTTGATAATTAATATTGAAAAATTTTATATGCAAAATCAGTTTAATGCAAATTCATATGTTTTATTGAAAAATTTCGTTTTGAGAATATTTGAAAGCAGTTATTCTATGTCGAATGACACGCACATCCACATTTTGATGAACAAGAACTTATCAGAAAAACACTTCGCAAATGATCGATTACCATTATTCCACCAGACCGAGAAAACGATCTTAGATCACATTTTTTTTTTTTTTTTTTTTTTGTGTTTTTACACATTTTACACGTTTCGTTACGTGGAAAACAATCTGTCTCGGGGATAGGCTGTGAAGAATCTGGCGTATCTGTTGCGGTGCGAGAAATCCAGGGTGTTTATTCGTGAACGCCCACGCATTCCTGATCGCGACTGGGACTACCAGTAAACGTCTAGTTGCGGGACTCGAGAAAACGCGCGCGCTACGCACTCGTCGCGCTCGCTTGCGCACACAAGCGCGCGTCTCTTTACGCATGTACTCTCGCGCGTATATGTTAGTGAGAGTGACTGTACGCATGCGCGCGCGCGCGTAAATGCGAGCCATAAACTCGTCGTCGACTGTTAGATTAGATACGTTTTATCTTACAGTTGTTGAAGCGCGCGGATTGCCGGCCCGCAAAAGCGCGCGAGAGTGAGAGAGAAGTGATCGACAAGACCAATCGCTGGAGTTCGGGGTGCACATGCTGAAGAGACGAGGACCAGTGTGTGCGAAGATACGCGCGTCGCTATGAGAACGTTGACGAACAAGACGCTCGGACTGGGCATTCTCGGACTCTTCCTCGTGGCTCTCGGCAAGTCCCTCTGCTTCATATGGCCGATGCTATTTCAACACATCATTCAAAAAGTGAGTGAGTGCGAAATGAAATAAAACGCGCCGCGACGCGAAAATGTTTTTTTTTTTTTTTGCAAAATTAAAACAAATTCTGTTTTCCATAAAATAGTAAGCAGCTTATCTAAAACCAGTTCTTGAAGAGTTTGCGATTTTCTTTTTTTCTCGTTAGATAGCGCTAGTGTGTTTACATATATATATATATATCCGCTTTCGATATATCGTGTAGATTTTCCTTCGATGTTGCGAAATGGATGTATATACAATATGTGTTTATATTACATAAAGGCAATATTGACGAAGTATCGAGTGTCACTTATATCGATGACTGTCTATTCGTTCGCACTAGTTTCGATGAATTGTATAACGCGGTTTCAAATTTGCAAGAAACGTAATTAAATCGGCTTTATATAAATCAAAGTTATCAAGATGATTTATGACACAAACGTATTGAGATATTGTACACAATTCGATTTAAAGCGCAGTATAAAAATGTATATTCTGCGTATAAAAGATATTTACTGCCGTTAATTATTGGAGAAAATATCGGTTAATCAACAATAATTATGTAAACTGTGCGTAATAATAGTTAACGCAAACGTGTTTATTCTAAGATATTTAATAGAATAATTTGATTCAAAGCGCAATATACGGCGTAAAAAAATATATTTGCTTCCGTTAAGTATCGGAGAGAATGAACGTCGGTTAATCAATAGGTAATAATTATGTAAATTGTGCGCAATAACATTTTATTACTGGTTACAATGTCGTCTTTCGATTTATAGATGTTTTGTTCTCGTTAGCGAAGAGAACTCATATATACCCGATCATCATTGTTTTATCGCAAGAAAACTTTTTTTTTTTTTTTTTTTTTTTTTTTTTTTTTTTGTTCACAATTTTCTCCAAGAAGTTCCACACAGAAATATCGCAGTAAATGAGCAATAACGGTCGAATAAAAATTCCTCGGCGCTTAACGACCTACAGACCGGTTATCTTTTGCGAACCATTGCGCTATTTATTGCCATTTTACATTACATTGTATAAAAAAAACGGATAGCCTCTGTTCTTGGGGGTTATCTATCGTCAATTTTAGATCAAAAATAATTTATTTTTTATTCGCTTTTATTTCTCGCGAAAAGCCGAGTTGTCGCTTGGCAATGAAAGATGCCGTTGATTTTTAACCGGCGATCAATCAGGCTTATCAAAATTCTTTTCTGACGAACGAGAAGTTGAGCAACGAGTTGAGCATCGCGAGTTTATCGTCCGCGATCGCGTGAAATAGAAGTCACATTCGCACATGTGTGTGCGTGCGTGTTAACGCGCCGAGCAAACTCACACGTAGCCATCATCCGCGACGAGCAAGATCACTCGTGTTGAACTGGACCAGATATGTATGCACTATACATTTAGAGACTTGTCTCGGCGCTAGTCCCGGCCCGATTGGAAAAGTGGTCGATTGTCCTATTAATTGATGTTTCTCTGTATCAAACACGCACACACGCACACATACACACACACACACACGCGCGCGCATAATTTGCAGCGAATGGTTTCACGCCACCGACAACACCATTGCGCAAATAATCTCGCCACTGATAATAGTGGAATATTATTATCGCTAATGTCTGATTGCCTACTTGTTTCCGCGATCGACACGAAGATTGTTAACAGCTGTGTGCCACTCGAAACCTCTCGTCGATGATGATGCATGATGTATCAAACCGACGACGCTTATCGCGTTAAATATATTAAAAACAAATAAATCAAGAAATAATTATATACACGTACATCTTTTATTTTAATAAAAACAGAAAGCAATGGAAATAGATTCCAATGAGAGAATACGAAACACGAACAAAGTTCAACTCTGAGGTTAAAAAGGTTTTGTTGCGTTACTATCACTGTCATAGAAAAAAAATAAAATAGTAAAACCAAAGCATTTATATAATTGCTGCTGCACGTGCCGGACACGTCATATAATGGTTGTTAATGCACATTTTTTGCAACAGTTTATTTTCTCTTTATCGCGTTTCCTTGAATCGAGGCAAATGTATAATACACGATTTTATTACACATGAATTTTACGAAGATTTGATGTTTTTGCATATCTGTGTAAGAAACAAAAAAAAACTTACACAGGTAATCATATAACTAATAATAACAAACCACGTAACGAAGCTAACGTGCTGCGTATTAGTCATTATATTGATTGTGAGAATGATTAATAACAAAGATCAACATGTGCGGCGTATATAACAAAGCATATTTCTCTCCTTTGATCTTTCGGATTGATATACATTAAAAATTTGTCGCTGTGTCCCCAGGGACTGGCCCTAACACCGACTTCGAGGAGCTTCGAGGTATGGAAGGACACGAGCAACTTTCCGCCGATATTTTTGAAGATATACATGTTCAATTGGACCAATCCGGAAGAATTTCGCGAGCGCGGGAAGAAGCCGATGTTCGAACAGGTTGGCCCTTACGTTTTCAGGTAGGCAACCTTCACCGCAATCTCACGCGATCTCAATTACATCCGCGACCAATTAAAAAAAAAATCTCACGACGTAAACAAAATAAAAGCGTAAAACTCCTTTCCCTCTTTTTCCGCGCGCGCGTCGATTTCTCGATCCTGTTATTAACTTTCACTCGCTATCAATTTATCTTCCAATATAAATTCCTTCTCTCTGCATCTCTTTTTGTGTTTTTTTTTCTTGCTTTTTAAAAATAAAAAAAACGAGAGAGTGTTTAATTTCGACTCGACTAGTCGATGATCTCGCGCGCGATAGAATTTTGAGGTCGATGCGATCGATGTCACATGTCACGCTATATCGGAAAACTCGGTGAACCCCGAAATTCAGCTGGTCAGGTCAGGTAACCGAAATTCCTGAGCTTCAGATACGAAGTCAGGAAACACGGCGTCTCCGAGCGTTTAATAACAGACGATGTTTCTTCGCGGATTAAATAATTTCAAAATTTTTTATAAACAATTGAGCGTTCATGACTAATTGGTGCATTTTTCTTTCTATTATACAATGGTGCGTGTTGCACGTGTTGATAAACATATTTTAATTTTGATATGGAAATTCCAATTAATAAGTGCGCAAAAAGAAAAGAAAGAAAATCGCGACAATACATATGTCAAGTATAAAGGGAGATAAAACTCCAAGGTTATTCCAATCGGACCGGCACTGCACGAGGAGGTACACAACGCGAGCAACCTAATAACGACAGCAAAGAAGAATAGTTAACCTCGCTATATTGACATCTGCATTGGACAATGAAACGTTCCGGTCTAGTACGTGCACGATGGCGTAGGCGAGAGACTAGATGAAATAATTGATTAATTACTTACTTTCTTCTCTCGGACGTAGACCCGCGGAGAGACGAGAGAATAAATAATCGAATCTCTTCGTGGGTGCGGTGTGATTTTCTGTACCGTCTTTCGTATTCTTCGATTTAACCTTACACTATCAATTTTAAATTTTATAATTTTGTCTAATAAAAGTAACAATCTACAGAGAGATAAATAATGTTTTGCTTTTCCAATCGTCATCCGACGGTCTCAACGGATGTTTATTCGAAATTAATGCAAAGATAATGGAAATGTACTATTCGAAATCGGTTTTGTTACTGAAACTGGTTTTTTGGTATAAAAAAATTTGAACTACAATAATTGTGAAACAGGTCTTTCAAATAATACAAATGAATATCATAAATCAAAATCGATCTTGATGTCGTAATCCACTGTTTTGTCATAAATCGAAGCTGAAAAAAAAAAAAAAAATCAAAGGAGCTGATTTAATGCTAGGAACGATCTTTTGATCTTTTATTCTGATCATCTCAACAACAGATCCAATCTCAACAACAATAATTTGAAAAATATAATATGTCCATATTTTTATAAGAAAAATATTCTGCGAAAGAGACACAAAATTGATCTTGAAATTGAACTTTACACACATACCTAGTAAACATATCGATAAAAGACTTTTTGCGATCACGTGCTAACGTTCAAAGAGAGAGAGAGAGAGAGAAAGAGCGAATAAAACAACAAGAGTATCAAAAGTCAAGATTTCTGAAGGTCTTAAGTTTTCCAGTTTATGAAAATTGATTACAAACTTTAATATGAAGTTAAATTTTAAAAATATATTTTGTGCACTATTATGAACTGCGATCTTTTTTCTCAAAACTTATCTCACGTCTCTGCTACCTATTTTTTTTTTATTTATTTTCTTTTTTGTCAAAACACCAAAACAATCGAAATAATGACAAACGTAGAGATCCGGTAAATTGTTTTTCTCATTCAAACGATAAAGCCTAATCTTATCTGTTTGCTTCCGAATTTTTTTTTAAACTTATCGAATAGCTCTAAGAATAAAGATTCAGCTTATATCCTTTAGTTTATCCGTTTATCCTTTAGTTAGTTCAACTCTCGATAAAATATTTCTCAGAAAGTATCTCGTACATTTACATCCATCGTGACATCCCAGCACGTGGCTCGTATTGATCGAAAATACTTTATAGAAGCTACACTTTGTAAAGTTGTTTATAAAAAGATTCAATTTCCGCGCGGTAAGATTTTTGATAAAATTTTTTTTAAAAACGTATATTTTATTTCCTCGCAAATTTGCTATTTCTCCGATCATTGAAAACAAAAAATCCGCGTTAAATTTGCGCGCGAAAACTCAGATCAAATCTCACGAACGATTAAATCCTTTTTTTTTTTTTGCCATCAACGTGCGTGAAACAAAATTCACGAAAGTCTTTCACACGTTTCCGTTTCTAATCTCTTCCGATTACACAACAAAGATTGCGCCTTTGGCAATAAGAGAGCATTAGACACGGTCAATCATCATCGTCGCGCACGTATATGTACGATTCATCCCGTACGACTGCACAGTAGTACAATTGCCCCTTTAATGCTAATCAGCAAAATATGTAGGTCAGATGTCTAAATCACGGTCGAATAATCGACTTCAGAAGCGTTTACACGTGATGTTGGGAGTGCCGTCATATAAATAAGACGACGTCAATTATGTAAAACGTCTTGCTATTATAGGAAGCGTCGTTATCATCAATTTTCCATTTTAAGTGAGATGTTTTTTCAAGTAATTACAAGGAAAAGTAAAAGCCAAACGATCGGTAAAAAGAAAACATGATCGATTAACAACACAGGAAAAGAGAAAACGAATTGTAATTGTTGTAAAAATTTCAGAGAAGTGAGACAGAAAGACAGTATTATGTTTCATCACGAGAACAAAACCGTGAGCTACTTGCAACGACGATTCTGGTACTTCGACGAAGAGCTGAGCAACGGAAGTCTCAGCGACGTTATCACCAATTTGGACGTTGTCACTGCGGTGAGCCAGTTTATTGCGTCTCTTTTGTCGCGTGCTTACAAAACAACAGCGATAAGATTGATCGATTGACGACACAAGAAGAAATAAAGTCTATAAATCAGAAAAAAACAGAAAAAAAAAAAACATTTCTAAGAATATTCTAGTAATTTTCCTTCCGCTGCAACTTTATAAAAAGTAAATTTTCCTTTCTGCAAACGTTGCAACGCAATCAATCGAGAAGAAAAAAAAAACTACAGGACGTCTCACATGTTAATCAAGTTTTTTGTCGATTGTTTACAGTCAGCGGTGCACACGGTTCGGTACTGGGAAGTCAGCATGCAACAAACTCTGTCTTTTCTTTTGTCCTCCACTGCCCGGCGGATCTACATCAGTAAAACGGTGGACGAGTTACTATTCTCAGGTTATCCCGACGTTCTCTTCAGCATGAGCAAAGGGTTAATAGAAGATATACCGGCTTACACTCGCTTCGGCTGGTTCTACTTAGTACGTTCGTTCACTAGATCCACACACACACACACACACACACACATTCATTGATTTTTTCTCTCCTTATGCCAGATATCTTTTGTTTTTTGACTCGTTTTAATAAATAACTTTTGTCACGTAAGTGAAAAAAATTAAGCACGTGTGAGAGATTCTCGAGAATTCGTTTTACGATTTACATTTTCACATCGTCTAACTACTGGTGGTTTTATTTGCGTTAAGAATTACAGTCCGAGTAAATTATCAGTCACTTTTTATTTTCTCTCGGCAAATCTCTCATTCATCACTTTATCATACATTCAGAATTTTTTTGATCGACGCAGAATCGTTCAAACTCTCGATTTAAAAAGAAATTTGATTGATTTTTCGCGGAGATATTCGATTTTAAAATCACGTGGGTCTTACAGACTCAGTCTGTCCACGAAGGGTTAAATACAAACAACTTCTATTATTTAAAATAATAAATGCCACTTCACACAAAGACGTTACGTAGTAAAAAACAAAGTTTTATAAAATATTCTAATCATTAGAAAAGCATGTAATAATTTTTCAAACACAGAGAAATGGCACGACCGACATGGACGGGCATTTCAACATGGAAACAGGCGAAGATGACATTAGTCAATTGGGGATCCTAAGGAAATGGAATTACAGGGACTCAACAAAGTTTTACAAAAGTCCTTGCAACATAATTGAAGGCAGCGCCGGCGAATTCTGGCCGCCAGGCAGGACGAAGGACGATATCACTTTGTTCAGCGTGGACATATGCCGGTTAGTGTTATCAAGTGTTACGAAACATATCTCGCTTTCGTAACTCTTAACTTAGATAAACATGTTGTTTCGTCGATTCGTTCTTTTTTAGGATTTCAATATTTTTCAACATTATCTTCGTCGAGATTCTTCGTAACTCGTTTTCTCGCGGATCTACAGTTTTTTTTTATTAAGTAGACTCCGAAAACCACTCCGAAAAATGAGGCAAGATTCGACCCGGCGACCGGTTGCTGTGTGTCAGCGCCGATTTACAACGCGTTATCTCCCGTCTCGTTATTTCTTGAGTTAAACACGGCGGTTGACCCACATCTTTCTTAGTTTTCTTTGTGCGCTTTTCCAACAAATTTTATAAGACACACTGCGTTATCTCGGTGTAACCGCATAAATATTGAAGTAATCGAGAGAGAGAGAGAGACAAAACATGGCCATTACTTTCGTATGTGAGATTACTTCGAGCATTATATATTATCTTCATTAAGAAATATTCCCTTTCGAGAGCAGTGGGTCATGTGGGTCATGTGTCGTGCATTAAACTCACGACCTCGCGTCTCTATTATTCCATTCCAGTCCGATAACCTACGAATACGAGGGAACGATTTCGCACTACGGCATCGACGGTTATCGTTACACCATCGACAAGAAGACCCTGGGCAATTCCACGAGACGACGTTATCCGCACGAGCAGGTGATGTTCCTCGAACCTACCACGACCACCGAGGACTTCTTCTCGGCCGATCATTCGGGCGAGATCACAGGCTCGACCGAGCCCACGTCGTTCAGTCGCTCGTCCGAGAACGCGGAGGACGAGTACTCCGACGAGGATCCGGACGTCGTAAACATGGGTCGTTGCTACTGCAACGGCGAGTGCACGCCGTCGGGCCTGATAAACGTGACCGCGTGTCGCTTCGGCGCGCCTGTGTTTATCAGCTTACCTCATTTTTACAAGACTGATCCCAGCGTTCTCGAGACGATCGAGGGACTGAGTCCGAACGAGCGGGAGCACAGCTTCTCCATTACTCTCGAGCCCGTAAGTGACCTCACGTATCTCGTCGACGAGAAATAATAAATTTCGCCGCGATAGAAATAACAGTCGGGTCAGTCAACCCGGCGCCATCGCCAAGATACTAATTTTACTATAGGCTTTCATCCGGCCTCGTCCGATCGCGAGGAGGAAACGGGTTGAGCGTGATAACAGCGCGCGCGAGGAGGAAACGGCAAATAGTCTCTATATAGCGTTCAATTTTGCGATCAATTCTTGCGCACGTACAATGAGAATTAATTAAACCACTTGTGCCGAGCGAAAACAAAAAAATTTCTCACATATGTGACGCATCTTTGCGATTTTTTTTTTTTTTTTCAGACCACGGGAATTCCCTTGGAAGTCTCGGCCAGACTCCAGATTAACGTTCTCGCACAGTCGTCGGAGATAGTGAAGTAAGTAAATTTCTGTCATTTCATTACCACACACAGGAAAAAAGAGTTTTGTCATTATACGGCCAGCGAGAAAAATAAATTTGCCGAGTCTATTGGAGTTTTTGTTTCGTCAACAAAACATTTTAGCAAACTGTTTTGCTAATCTTCTTTACTATTTTAGCACCTTTTTTTTCAAACCTTTTTTCCCGCGTGGAGTTGCTTGTAATTTCTGTTTTACTGAAAAAAATTAACTAAAAACCACCGTGTGTTCTCAGACTCTACAAGGACGTGCCCAAAACTTACTTCCCGATGTTTTGGTTCAATTTACACGTACAAGTTACCGAGGATATGGCATACAATTTGAAAACGTTATTAGCGCTTCCAGTCGTGATGCTGTGCACCGGCGTGATTTTGGCGATTGTCGGATTGTGTCTAATTGGTCTTGTAGCGCTTATGTACCTGAAGAAGAAACGAAACGTTCCGGTAACAGTCTCAATCGTAAAACCGTTTCGGTCTATTTGCAATAAAAAAAAAAAAAAATATTGTACATAGCGCGATAAACAAAATTACCGTATTTTTTGTTTTTACAGAATAGCACCACGGAGAAAACAGTTGACGATCCGTCCGACAAGAAAACGGAAATGGTGTATATGGACAAAGTGAGCAGCAGTGAGGACGCCAACGTTAGAAGTGATCGTCGTTTGTATCCGAAACTTTATTAAACTTTATTTCTTTGGTAGTTTTAGAGATTATTTGTAAAGTGTTACGAGCGTTTCCCGATTTCAAATATAAATTGTTTACGTGCCTAAAAAGCCATTGATATGTAACGATTTGAAGGCACTATCTTAGAGTAATATTTATACAATTATTTTTTTTGTTAAAAACAAAAGTTGCAGACATGTTAGAATAAATTTTACTAACATGTCTGTGTTTAACGTCGCGCGACATCAATTGAAACAGTTTTTGCTTCGAATTATCGACATGCAAAAAGAAACTCATCAAAGTAGTTTGCAAAAAAACTGCAAATAAGTGTAAAAAAATAGTTATTTACATAATTACGAGTTTGATATCATGTACATATGCAAAATGAAATATGGAAATTGTGTGTTTACGATCAATTTAAATTGCAAAAAGGATATTACATTTTGAATTCACGTGTTCGCGGCATCAGCTCGATGATATAACAAAAATAATTTGAAAATGAAAACGTTGAAGCGATTTTTGCTTATCACGAGCTAATGCTTTTTACCGCGATGTAATTCCTTGTATCCAATAACAAAAAAGTGTCAAACAAAAACAAAAAAAAAAAACAAATGTAAATAAATGAATAAATGTACAGAATAATTCTCGCAAACAAAAATGTGCTGACAATTTTCTTTTTTTTTTCTTTTATTTTTTCTTTTTTTGTCTAACTTGTTTTATCTCGAGAGCTCATTCGCTTTGTATGTGACGGAGTTATTGTTACATTCCAGCGTGACGTGCAATACAAATATTACGTTGAGAGATATTATCGGTGTGTGTTAAGACTGACGAAAATCAATTATTGTTACAGCTTTAATTTTTTTTTTAATCTTTTGATTTGACTCAATCGATTGACTCGTAAGCTCGATGCACACGTAATCAAGAGAATTGACGCGTTAAAATCGGAGATGTTAAGGCGCTACTAATTTCACGTGACGCTCGGTCTCCGACGTTGTCGCAATTATTTGGGGGAAGATACTAAATTTATGCCCTATACTTTATATATTCAACGCCCACAATCAATCTCACGTAGACGAAGGAGAGCAAGAAAACTTGTATGAAAAACATCAATAACAAAATCGAGGATTTATGTTTTGCTCGTAAAAACATATAATAACTAAATACAATACAAATGTTACCTCTGTCAAATGTTACCGAGTTGGTTAGATACTATTGAGGCGCACGAGTTCTACACACACGAATTCCGTCAATTTTCGTATGTAACGCTAATTAATAATAAATTGTATATGAGAGGTGATTAATTATAAAAAAATTAATTATGTATGAAAACGATATAAAATAATGTATTATTTTTAATATAATACACGTGTAATATAATACATGAACATACACAACAAGAACGTGTATAAGTGTGTTGCTATTCTTGTAATAGCAGAGTATCTGCGACGTGCCTTTCTTTAATATAAGATAATTACGTAGGTGTTTTTGGTGTTTTCTGTATTTATAAGTTAAGCAGCGGGATATTTGGGATAAATGTTATACGGAAATCTTGGCGAATTGTGCAGCCAATGTGTGTCTAAAAACTATCTCGCACACTTGTAGAGAACTCTATTCTATATATATCTCGCACGTTTTCTTAGCGATTACCCTGATATGTTACCGTTTTGTTTTTATTTTTTTATTTTTTTATTGCGCAGCACTAAAACGCGCCGCGCAAGATCAAACCGTGCCAATTTGTTTTCTTACATAGAGACATCAAGTCATACGAAAAAATTTGTGATATACTCGGGGAGAGATAAAGGGGAGAATAAAGTTATTTTGTACACTTGTATTTTGTACAAAAACCAAAAGCCATTTCAGTGCCAATAACGCGTTATATAGGCTAAGCCATGTCCAAACAAAGAAGAACTAAAGTATCCGTGATACTTTAGTTGTTATTAAGTTTAGCGTGAGTTTGCATAAGTGCAATCAAAATATATAGGCACGTACCGTGCTTTTTATCATGTCCAATCCACATCTCTGTTATGTTGTTCGTGAATCAGCGGGTAATTTTGTATTTTATTTAAAAACAAAAAAATAAAGGGTCTATATAGTTTTTACATTGTCATTTTTAATCAAAAGTTTATTTAGTTTATGTATCGGTTACAAAACGATTCGGAGACGATATGATATTTTATATTAATAAATCAGCGCTTTTGAAAATTATAGAGTTAAGAATTTATTAACGTTTTTTTTTTCTCTACAAATCGCACACCTAGCACGTGTAATTCTCACGAGCGATTATATTCACTGCGTTCCGATATTCACTGCCAGTCTACTGGAAGTCTAAAATATGTCACGTGAACTACGGATATTTCTATCGGACCTATGACAATCCTGATCAGAAGTTAGGTGAAGTTAAGTGAACTTAACTATTTTATTATTAGTAAATAAATATGAAAGCTCTTTTGTCGATTACTGTCAACCATCATTTATTCTCTATCTTATCATCAATTGATAATGCGAAATACTGTATTCTTGCTTAGTATTGTTAAAAGGCATATTTATTAAAACTTCGTACAAAAAAAAAAGAAAATATCTGATTTAAATATGATAAAATTAATTTCTTAATAACTATCGAAGAGAAATACGTTCCTACATACGTAAGACTTGTTTTGCGTCACACACGCAAGACTCGCTCGCCAATATACGTGTGCTGTGTTTAATATAATCTATAAATTTACACACGCTGCAAGAGTTCCGATTGGTGGATGCGCCACGTCACACGCAAGTAAGATTACGTGCTAATTATTCACTCGTTCGGACATAGATAAAACAAAAAATTTATACATCGCAAATAAAGACCGTCTCGAATGTGAGAAAGACCGAGTAATATAGGGAGTTGATGATAAACCATACTCGCAGAGTACATCTGTTATCGATCAGCGCGATGAGCGTCAGAGCAAATGTGCCATTTGTCTGCTAAGGTCGAAAAGAAATTGCTGCGCGAAATTCATTTTCACGCGTGGTCACATCGGAATCACAATGGCGCACGATATAATCCGACGCACATTTTTCTCTTTTACGATTCCCGACGTAAAACAAATGACATAACCTGCAATTTCTTACTCGCCTCTCAACGATAAGAGAGAGAGAGAGAGAGAGAGAGAGAGAGAGAGAGAAAGAGATCGCACAAAGAATCGTCGTTATTACGTAAAGAAGAAAAGAGCACAAGAGCGAAACGCGGTTCGATAGTCGAGCAGTTTAACGACCGGCAAAAAGACTTATCGGTCCTTTTCCCCTCTCTCTTTCTTTCCGCGACATAACGCACCTATTGTTCATTGCTTTTCTGTAAACGCGTGTGCGAACACGATTTTATTTCATTACGTCGTCTATCCGATAAGTTACATCTCCCGGATATTCGCGGATGATGTCGTGAAAAAAGAAACACACCGCTAAGAGCAATGTTTAGATTTGGATTGCAAACAAGTTGTTTGTTTTCTATTTGCAAACACTTGCAACAAAGACAACAACAAAGAAATCGTCTTCCATCGATATTGAATTTCCAATATGCACGACGAAGTATATGCGCATATACTCCGTCAAAGCAGAGCAAAGAGCGGCGCGGAGGGCGGGACGCAGAGAACGTACAATCAAGCGCAGCGCGCCGGAAAATATAATATTCGCGCATGTGTTGATTCTTCTTTATTTTTTCTTTTCCTTTCTTTTTTTTTTAAATGCGCGATGAGCCGCATTTTAAAAAAGGGCGTATATACTCGAACGTATATAATTCGAGCGAACTGGAATCACAATTGTGCAAAGAGAGAGCGACGCAATTGTTGACTTAAAATGTTGAATACGCAAACCAAGCGCGCGCGTTAAACAAGCACGAGAGCGAAACAACAGCAGCGCGGGAGTGGAGAAGATAATTTTTTACGAGATAAATATAAGATCAAGTTCTCTCTCGCGGCGGCGACTACGTCAGTAGAAAACACCTCCGTTTTTAATGAAATAAAGTCTTTTTTTATTTTTGCGCGCGCGGATAAATTTGTTTGTAATATAATGGATCTTCCCACTCGGCCCAAGTGATCCGAGAAATAAAAATAACTTTACGATCGCGGATGCAAAAATATACTCGGTGATGACTAACGCTATTTGCCTTATCAGTGACGCGATAATGAAGTATTCATCGCGCAATCATTGAAGATACGACATATTTAAATTGAAACAACACAAATGTGTTTTTTTTTTTTTTTTTTCATTAAAGTTACAAGCTTTTCAGAGAATTTTGAAAAACTGTTGCAAAAATATCATAAGGAAGATTTAATCGTTCTCCGAGCGCGCGCGCGTGTGTGTGTGTGTCTGAAATTTCACAGATATAAACTCTTGCTATCGCGTTGAGAAAGGCTATGCCTTTTAAAAAAAAAAAAAAAAAAAAAGAAATTACCGAAGAGCGGAGAGATGTTTGCCGTCGAGAAAACGCTCGATCAAACATTTAGCTGCGCTCTTCGCTTTTCCACTCGCTGACGGCGAGTGAAATCCGTGACGGCATTACTTAGCACGCGAACGAAAATTAGAACGTCTAATAGTCTAATTGTCACGTCTGTCACGCCGAGCACGAAACGCTTGTTTTAAAGCGGATACATACCGAGCGCTTCTTCTCCGCGAGTTTCGGTTTTGTGTTAACAAAAATTTATAATATATTACTCGCTATTATTTCGCGGAAACACTCGGTTTGACTCCGTCCAAATTCTATCATGGCGCGACAAGTTTTCTGACAGTGCCGCCGAGACGCGGTCTGAAAAATTTGCGGAATGCGCGAGGGAATGCGAAATTATCGATCCCCTTAGAGAGAGACCCGGGAATTGTGGACAACCTCCTTGCAATTGGGAATAATCAGCGAGCGTTTCTCCGCGCGTATACGAAGCGGAATCGGTTACAAGTTAGAAACCAGAGAGATATCGTACTTCAATCACAATTTTACCTCGCTAGATTTGTAGCGGATCGACGATTTTATTTTTAGGTCAATTATTATTTGCGAAGATAATGGGCAATAAAAATCAATCGAGGAATCGCTAAAAGCGCGGCGATTAAAATAAAATAAAAACCAAAGAGGATTGCAAATGAAGAGGAAACCGTGGCGGATAATGGATTAGAGAAATGTTATGAAAAAAAAACAAAAAAAAAAAACAAATCACGATTATTATTGATTTGACAGTGAGAAAACTGAGAAAAGAGAAGCAATAGTGGCCGAGTACTACTTTCTAAGTAAAAACTCGGGCGTTTCTCTTAATTGAAAACGTCCATCGACTGATTAAAACCACGGCCATTGCCGCGTATTAAAATCTTTCAATAGCTTTAACTATCGTTAGAACAGAAAGTGGAGCGAACGATGTGGTGATTATCGCGCATCTTCAATTTGTGTTTCGTGCGATATTATTAACCGACCGCGCGAGTGAGCTTTATTAGATTGTAAAACGAGTGTGTGTAATCAATGAACACATAATATCTCTTTACGGCATTCACTTGCGCGAATTTCGACTTAAGCATCGCGTACGTGACAACAAAATCGACGGAAAAAGACGGGGTTTTCCACGAAACGTCTCTAAGAAAAAAGGTAATTTCAGCGCCAAGTAAATAATCTGCCCTTTCGCGGAAGAAAAATAAAAAAAAAAAATAAAAAATAAAACGGCGTAACGTGCGTTCGTGAAATTAACTCGTTAACACCGCTGACCCGTCGTGCCGTCTCATCATAAACGTAGACGATAATCGCGTTGATATCTCTCGCGGAACGTACATACATCGAGAGCGATATGTGTTCAGCGCTGTGTGCGGAATTTTTAGTTACGTGCGAATATAAAAAAAAAAAAAAAATGATTACATCTGCAGATTTAAACTTGGGAATTCAAAGCGAATTTGTGATCACGTGGAATATTATGCAATTATTAAATATATTTAATTGCCGATTATTTAATTAATTGCATTCAAATTATTTAATTGCATGTAAATTAATTGACGTTGTGCACGTCCAAGAATAGATAACTTACGTAATTGCGAGTTTATTCCCGTTTGCCGTAATCGTCACAACACTAATTATTATTGTTACTTTTACTTGCTGTTTCTCTTATTTTTCCGGGCATATGCACGCGGATTTTATCGGATTGTTTAATGTAAAATCAATTTGTAATTATTTAAACTTGCGACAGATCCGAAATTCGATTCCTGACTGAGTAAATGCCGTTTTCGCAATGGATTTTTTAAATTTTATAGAGAAGTAAATTGTGGAAATTTTATATGAGATGAAAATCAAACATCTCAGATGATTTTTTAAATAGAATTTAATTCGAATTCCCACGTGTGTTAACTTACACGTTTCAAAATACATTTGCGCGTACATCCAACATGTAGGTTTTCATTGACCTTAAATCTAAGATAATTTATTGTTAAAAGTAGGTAATTTATAATTTAATTAATATTTTATAAATTACCTATTTTTAACAAGCGCTGTACTACGTTCTGTACAGCGAACAACAATTTCTAAATTCCGTGAATTGTTCGTTGGAGCGTCACTCTCTCCTCTTTCGTTAAACTGTCACATAGGTGTGTGACACATCGAATCATTCTGTCACACGATACGACGGCCGAATGACTCAAGATCACGCGGGAGACTTTGACACACAGATATTTGGAAACGCGATTAAAACAATGCAATTTTAAATTAATCTCGTTGGAATTTATTTAACTCTTCTGTAGTTCAGTCTCGCTGTTTTCTCGAGTTTCATATGACGAGCTGTACGAAATGTAACTTCTACGAACAACGCCGTGAAGTTTCACTGAAATTTACGATTCGAACAATTAATTAATTAATTAAGAACAACGGCGCGCGCGATGAGCAGAACAAATAAAACAGAAGATGAGATAAGATTGTGCCTTTTCTACTGTGTCACTGTTAATAAACATAAAAAGTTTATCTCCACCTTTTAAGACACTTGTTCTTCTTATCTCTGCCGTGATAAATACACATAACGATTTAATGGAAATGTTTATTGTTTGCGTCACGCGAGTAAAAATACTTAATTTCATCCGACAATTTCTCTCTCTCTTTAATTAATTATCTTTCAAAACGTGTAATTTACAAAATTAAATGTTGAAATAATAATTAAAAAAAAATAGTGTCCATCAATTCAGAAGGTTTTGTGGAAAAAAGGGACCCAAGTGCCTGCCCTACGGGTCGTGCGAGCCCTCGGCAGATGTTTTATTCCGCCTTGACGCACGAAGAGAGTCACGAAAACGACCCCCATTGTCCGCATTTATGGTTCGTTCGTTCGTTCGTTCGTTCGTTCGGGGGAGTCTACACTACACGTCGAACACATATCCGACACAGTATATAACGACACAAATTCCGCGTAAAACAACAACGCGATAATACAAACCTAACGCGCTCATTTCGTCGCGTTCACGGCGTGTCAAGTTCTTCAGAAACTCATTTCAAAATCGACATTTCCAGTCGATCAACCCGCGTAAACGGTGTCGTCTTTAAGGTTTAGCCTCCCTTGAATATTTAATCGGACACGCGCGGTATCGATAAAACATATTCGAGCGTTTGAAGCTCGTTGTTTGATCAATCCCTTAATTTTCGAAGATCCCCTCGGCGGAAACCCTTCCGCGAACGTTTTCAAATTACCTGTCTCGATCATCTCGATAATTAAACAGCAAATATCAATTAAAATAACAATCCACACGTACGTTTGCATCAGATTGCGTCACGTTATCGCACACTCAAGGATGTTCGTTTCCGGGACAAAAAAAAAAAAAAAAAAAAAAAAAAAACTGATATTACAGGAGCATTAACGTGTACGCGCGCATTTGCGTCACATTGTTTGTCGCATCATGATTCAACGTAGAATTTGTCCCCGTTCGCACAACGACGAACAAAAGCCGTTATTCTCGCTAACGTACGTTATTCTCAACGAGCCAAAGGGCTGAGTCTTGAAAAACCTGATCCCCCTTTTACACCCATCCTGCTCTTTCTCCTTCCCTTGCCCGAAAACGTACTTGTTCTATTTATAAACCCTCCGAGAAAAAGAGAGAGAAAGAGAGAGGAGAGAGAGAGAGACGAGCGATCTACCTGTCCGAGGACAAACAGACCGATGTTTCCGCGACTCGTTTCGCCGCCTTTCTTTCGATTGCGCAAGTGTGTTACACCAACGCGACACAGTATCATCGCGAACGTTCCACGCGCGAAAATTTTCGCGCAGAAGCGTCGTCGGCCGATAGGAGCGTCGTCGTAACGACGACAAATTCTCTCTTCAACTTCAGACGCGGCTTCCGATTTGATCCTCTCTCGCGCGCGCTCTCTCGTACTTTCGATCTATCTCTACCCCCATCCGTCGTCCTACTCCTTCCCTTGCCGTCGTCGTGCGACGTTACGCGATTTGCAACCCCTCTCCGAAAGAGGTTGGGGTGGCGCAAGTGAGCACGTGGTGCCGGCGCGGCGGCGTTGCGGCGCCGCGAAATATGACCGACGGGCCTCTGCCGTGCCATTATGTACGGCTGGATTTCGACGATCGGCCGGCCGCCGCTCCTCTCTCGGAGACACACTTCAGTCGTTTCGAGACTGCCGAGTTGACCGGATCTTTGGTTTCGGAGAGTGCCGCGTTGTCGAGAGAGAGTTCCGTGTGTTCGTGTGTCTCTCTGTCTTTTCCCTTCCGCCACTTCTAGTTCTCTCGCGCACTTAACCGTTCCCTTCTTCTTTTGTCAGCCACCCCATTGCGAGAGTTCGGCGCACACCCGGCGAATCCCCCAGAACGGACCATGGCGGTTACCGTAATCGCGACGACAATTCTGCTGCTCGCAGTGACTCGTAAGTTCGATGTGATTGTAAATCTGACATTCATTTTAGGATAAGAATTTAATAAGAAAATTGAAAATTAACGAACAAACGTTTGTCGTTGTAGATATGATTTCTCGGTTATCAGTGAACAGTTTTTTTTTTTTTTTTTATCTTCATTAATTGCGATTAATGTTTAATTTGCACACGGAAAAATCAGAATTGCACCGACGAATAAAAAAGATCGTATATGGAGAAAATCCAGTTTGCTGAGACAGGCCGATAATGGGCCGAGTTTTTGATTTAAATATAAAAATCATCCGTGTAGATCCGATTTTTACGATCAAATCCCTGCTCGCGGCAACCAACATGCGCGCGGCTTTCCGCGTGAAAACCGGCCGTTATATGCGTATCGATCTTATTTTAAAACCCA
Source organism: Pseudomyrmex concolor (assembly GCA_014839585.1). Taxonomy (NCBI): domain Eukaryota; kingdom Metazoa; phylum Arthropoda; class Insecta; order Hymenoptera; family Formicidae; genus Pseudomyrmex; species Pseudomyrmex concolor. Next base: position 7,966 of record QVOB01009911.1, on the reverse strand, counting down.
CATGGCGGTTTCACGAGAGACACTGACACTTAACAGATCATGAAACCGGATTCTGGATTATCTTTTTCTCAATCAATGTGCGTCGTAAAGAGGTCACGTCCCGCAACATCGAAAATGAGCGCTCTTTTCTCCAATAGACGTATCGATTTTCTTTTTTTGTCGCGCCATTTTCAAGCCTGCTCGGAGAAGAGCGTTCTCCCCCTCGTAGGCGTTAAATTCTCTCTCTGTGTGTGTCTGTGTGGCAGAGCAAAGTTCACAACGTCGAATTCAACTAAGAGAGAATTTCACAAAAAACACCGAAGGATTGTTCAAAGTTTCTATTTAATTTCCGCGGATGGAAGTCAAATGTGACGTTTCTCTCTTGCAAAGAGAGGATTATGAAATCAATATGTCGCCGCCGCAGGACGTGGACGTCGATCGTGACGACTTTACGCACGAGCGAAGATTTTTTTTTTTTATAGATCAATTTAAATGTCCTCCTGGCACAGTTGCGAGTGAGCGATTTCGACGGGGACTCTTCCGCAAAGTAGAAAGTTTCGCAGCTTCAATCAATCTCGCGGCTAATGATTCAATTAGAGAGAGAGGAGGAGGAAGGTGAGAAACGAAACTTTACGGGAATAGAATAACGAGAGGCTTGAAATTTGTGAGCTGTCTGATGATGCAGTCAATTAAATTTTTTCCCGTTCGCACTCCTTTCTTGTGCGGAACAGCAAGCTCTCTTTCTGTCTCTCTTTCTTTTTTCTCGGGAGATAAACAACTCGAGCAAAGGCTGGGGAAGTGGTTCGCGGGATTAAAAGACGTGGTAGGACGACGATAATAAATCCTCATCTCGATCCGACCCGCGATCGATCGCTAATAATAATCTCACGGTGACGCGCGTCCCAATCGACGTGGCACGGAGCGTCCCCCTTGTATGTGTGTGTGTTCGAGACCAAGTCTCTCAAAATATTACGTTAAATTAAATGGCCCTTAATTTTAACTGCGCACTATTTACCGTATGCATGACCGTCGACTAGAGACGACGCGCACCACTTTTCTCGTGAACTTCTGGTTTTCTCTCTCTCTCTCTCTCTCTCTCTCACTCTCTCTCTCTCTCTCTTTTTCCTCTTCTCTTCCTGTTTCCGACCTATCTCAAGCTTTTTACAACTTCTTCGCGAACGTACGTGCTTCGTGCGGGATGTGCGACGAATATCGAAATAAATGATCCTCCGATCTCGCGAGTGGTTAACCGTGTTACTATTTTCTTTTGTCAATCGAACAACAGAGAAAATAATTTTTGCAACGTTTAACAATATTGTATATTAAAATATGTTACTTAGTATCGCGGCATTTATCTCTGAAAGAACGTATAATCGTCAAAGACGCGCCGTCTCGGGTTCTTTCTGGAGAAATGATCAAGACCCTCCGGCGTTTGACCTCGGCTTGTAGATCAAATTTTTGTTTCGCTCACGAAAAAAAAAGAGCAACAGTAATACAAAACCGACTTCAATTTCCGCTTTATAACCAGGCTGCTTGACCTAGATTCGGAAAAACACATTTCCGAAACGTAAGGTTTCTTAAGCAATTTCGGTTCGTAAAACCACTCCGGGAAAATTCGAAACGTCGTAAGATGGGTGTATAAGATCGTATATACCTCCCCCGCAGCGTTGCCTATAAACACGTACGTATGTTGCCTATAAACGAGGCGTCTGCAAAAATAGATTATAACACTGTTATACTCACCGGCGACGTTTAATTTGCATATATACCGCGCGAAAATATAGTGCAAAAATAAACTGCTTTTAGGCGCTTTATCGGCTGTTCGCGCGGCGCGAACGAACATATTCGCGCATACACGCGGGGTCTTCTTTCTTCTATTTCTTGAGGAAAAAAAAATTCCAAGATTAGATAAAATTGAAACCGAATCAGCGCTTGAACAATGTGTCAGTATGTCAAGACGTCCTTTATACGACAAAAAAAATAACAAAGGACATCTATCAGCAAAACTGACAGCGACTTGCATGTATGTTTGGCGTAAGAAAGGTTTAAAACCTCTGGAGAGAGAGAGAGAGAGAGAGACGAAATTTAGCGACGTAAAATCCTCTCATTACAAAATTGAAATTGTACACGCGACCAGACGGCGCATGATCGATTAATCCGATCTATGTTTAGGGTTAGGGTTATTGCTAACAACACCGCGTAAATGTCGAAACGTCGTTAACGGAGGTTTTGCAAATTACATGTCTTTATTCTGCGCAAAGTAAAAAGCTCACAAGCTCTGGTAATGACTTCCATTGTCGAATCTCGCGTTTTAATAATTCGAGAACCTTGTCACATTTTTTCCCCCTCTTAACAACAAGCGCCATTGTGACGGAGAAGTGGAAATTGTGTATTGAATTTCGCTGAGTGGAGCACGTCTGATGCTTGCGGGAAACGAAATCTGCTTCGGTCATCAATTCGCTCGCGATGCATTTCGAGTACAATGACTTGGCGTCGTAAATAATAAATTTTATATCGGAGAAGCGGAACACAAAATAAGAATTGCGCGGTGTCGGATGTCGTTAGCGAGCTGTTAAACGATACGCGACGCTTATAAACGCCCCCGACGACAATCGTTTTTCAAATCGAATAAATTATCGCGCGAGAGACGCACTCGCGCGAGAAGGTGGAAATTATTCGCGCGAACTTCGCACACAATCGCGGAGTAATCTCGAATACATTATAAAGTGTTTGTCGTTTTTATCGCCGTTCCGACAAAGAGGATACATTACAGAGTGTGCACAGAGATAGCGAGCCGTGCTATTTCTCGTTCTTATCTCTCTGGCATCAAAGAAAATGTGAATCATCGCCGCGATTGTCGTTTTCGCTCGTCTGAGAGAACGAGACTCCTTCCTCGCTCGGATGTTTCCTGATACCCGAGTCTACTGTTGGAAATTTGTATTTTACCAAATGCCCGCGACAATGAAAAAAGTTTTTGCTGAAATAGCAAAAAAACTAGTTACTGTATCGCCAGCAAGAAAAATTTACTGTTAACTTTGTTACTTTGTTATTTTGTTGGTAAACTAAACAATTCAAAAGGCTCAGCAAATTTTTTTCTTTTCCATGTATGCGCACTCTTCTAGGCGTATCTGAAAAATCCGAAGAGAAGTCGAATTTGACTGTCTGAGACACTTCTGCACGAAAGAAAAATTTTGCTGTTGTTTGACAGCAAAACCGGTTTACCGTCTGAATGTTTTGTTTCGTCAACAAAGCATTTGATGACCAGAAAGAAAATTTCAATGGGAAAATTTTCAAAAAAAAATGTTGATAGAAAAATTTTTCTTGCTGGTAACCAGTCTCGTTGCTAAAAAAATTTTTTTTTCATCTGGATGGCGTCAGAACTTATATGTGGAATTTCTGTAAACAGCGTGAAGTCAATAATCGATTCGGAGAACGCGATATCGCGCTTTATCTAAAAAAACAAATGGAATGTACGCGCACTTCGAACAGCTCGAAACAAGTGAGACAAGTGGTCCACCAGCTGTTTGTCACACAACAGTCATCGCGCACGTTGTTATTTATTTAATTTATCATTAACCTGTCGTCAAAGTGTCATTACATTTGTGTCTCATGAGACATACATAAATCATTTCTTAATCATGCGATTCGTTTCGCGATATTGTTAATGTATAATTAATTCAGTTGCTTACTATCTTTAACACACTTGAAATTTCTTTCTCAATGTGTTTCAAAAAACAATCAAATACACATTACAAACACATTACACAAATGATTATTTAAAAGCGTATTCGTACACTGAGAAGAAACAGTTGTTGAAGTAACAAAATCGTATTTGGCGGCGATCACGGACTGTTAATGAAATATTGATTAATGTAAGAAGATATCATGTTTCAATAGATATGATAATTAGTTTATATCAAAATGCAATTTAGTTGTTTTAACAAAAGTGTATTTTAAAAACATTTCCGTGATATCGTCATTTAAAAAAAAATAGAAATTGGAGACAGTTTTTTTAATTGAATTGTTTTTTTTTCTTTCGAGATTGAAGCTCGAAATATCGATCGCATTGAGAGCGCGCGAGTTTCCAATTCTTCCGCGAAACTTTCTGATAGTCAGTGACCCATTCTGCATTTTGTGAATCCGTCAAGATAACTAACGCGAAATTCCGCCGGATGAATCCGTCGGAGATGTCGAACTTCGCCCCAAGTTTCCAAATTCGTATTTTCGATCGACTGATTTCCACTTTAATCGCTCGACTCGAGTTTCTTCTTCCTCGGTAATGGATGCGGCCATAAGTCACGCTTTGTCAGACCGGCAGAGATCGGCTGGCTGACTAAGGTAAAACTTTAGTTGTCGAAGGTCCGCCGCCTCGCTGCCAGCGAAGAGAGAAGCCTTCAAAAGCGCATTCTAAGCGGAAGAGAAAACCGGCGCGCGGTAGTTGCGGTTATTTGCAAACTATACTGGACGCAGTGACGCGTGAAAGATGCCTTTATCGGCCCACGAGGGCATCGGGTGTATCTCTCTGTACCGCGAAAGGCGGCCACGGAGCCGTTGTTCACGAGACTGGAAGCGCTTCGCAATTCGATTTCTTTGCCGCATCCTCGTCGTAATCGCGCAAGATACCTCGGAACGGAGGTACGGAGCTAAGAAAATACGGAGCGCGATAAAGCGCTCCGCCGCCGGTCGAGAGAGCTGCTGCGCAGCTGAGAAGCGGTCGATATATAACATTTCTCTGACATTCGACACGCTCTCGCGGAGCCATAGAGGGAGAGAGAGAAAAAGATTGACGTTCGAGTTAACGGTGAAAAATGTCGGAGTTTGTCAATAAAAACTTTTATACGATGAGAAAATTTAACCGGTGACACTTATTTTTTCGCCACATTTTTGTTAAACAGTTTTTGCATCGTTGTGCCATTTACTTCTCCCGCGGATGCAAAAAAATAAATAAATAAATAAATAAAAAAAACTTTGAAATTTTCATACTTATTATCAACACATCTCGATTGTCCAGATATTACGCGCGTCGCACATTTATTCCCGTGGACTTCCACACGGAAAAAAAAAGCAAGAAGATTAGTTGCTGTACGTCCGGCGAGAAAAATCTGTCAAATCTATTAAATTTTTTTTGTTTTGCCAACATTTCGTTGATGAGGCGCAAAATTCATTAAACTTAGCAATTTTTTTCTTGCTGATCGCAAACTTTTTTCCCGTGAAAGTCGACGGGAAAGCGTATATCAAGTTGCTCATTTCGCAACAAATGTTTTTCCTTTCCCGCATCGCGTATATATTTCCTTCTTTTCTACACGAAAGAAAAACTTCGTAATTCCAATCGAGGAAGTTTCCTGAGGGAAAACGCGAGAGCCGGTGCAACACGACATACATTGAGTTATCAGGAAACGTTGCATCTCGGGAAAACAAACGATCGAAACTGTCCGTTTGAACTATTAATTCGGCGTGAACTCGAGCGAGGTCGATTCGATCTCGCAGCCTTCGAGATGCCTCGATTCGTAACAAAACGAAACCGCTCTCACGGTTTTCCCTCTCAAACCGAACCGGTTCGAAGTGCCATAGTACGGTCTCTGTGCGAGTTCTCTCTCTCTCTCTCTCTCTTTTCGACGAGCTAAGCTTTCGAGAAAACGAAACTTTTCAGAAAACACTTTACACATTGTTAACGCATTCTGAGCGATAAGACAAAATGACCAACGGTGCGTGACCAGTTCAAATACTGAGTCATTCTCTCACTATCCAAGTACCAGACTCCCTATAGGAATGTCATTAAATTAATGCGGGAGTGGCCACTAAGTTTGATGTCACGACTTGCCTGATAATTCGATCGTGACGGTCGCCAGTGTCTAATAAATAATTAAATTAAATATTCGGAGCTTTCTAAAACCATGTGTTATTCGAACAATAGCAGGATATATTTTACGACTTTTTTTGATTCTTCTGTTAAAGTTTCTCAATACGATCTTTTTGCCCGAGAGAGAGAAGTTTCGTGAAAACCGTTGGGATTCTATAGAAAATATCGTGTCCGTTGTATAGCTACGGGTATTAATGTTCAGATAACGACGGTTATTAGCCGTAAAATGAACTGCGCGAAATTACACAGACAGGAGGCTGCTATTAATACTGAAACAAAAAAAAATCCCCCCCGAGCTAGCTCAGCACTTCTCCACCGGCCGGCGCGCGCGAATTCGACTCACCCCTCTCCCCCGTGATTGCCGGACCGGAAACGAACGGGTCAGCCGGCATCAGGATGCGACTTAGCTATCGATTCTATGCGCGAGAGAATTTTTTGTTTTCTGATAAATTTGCAGAAAATAAACGACAAATTCCAAGCACTCCTTAACAAGCGAGTAATTTAATCCTGCTGCGGTCTCTGAAGAGAAAGAAAGAGAGAAAGGCTCTCTCCGAAGTTTTTTGAGCTCCGATTACGAACTGGTAGAGACGAACAATGAACAAACACGCGTCTGTTAAGATCTGGCATCCCAAAAAATTTCCCGACTAGACTTCTTGCTTTATTATTTTGATGAGTCCCTGTAGTTCATATAAAAGGTTCTGCGCACTGATTTAAGTTTGAGTTAAAAAACCAAATGAAGACTAATTTCTAATTGAAAATCGCGATGGTTCTGACCGGCCAAATAGCTTCATCTTGCAAATATCCAGTTCGTAATATATAAAAAAATTCTGATCAAAAAAAAAAGGTTTTTAATTTCAAAAACTTTATTTTTTGTAAGTCTTAAACAAAATAATTCTGAGCTACTTTTATTATAGTTTTAAGTTTGACATTTCTAAGAGTTCTTGACGATTTAAAAACTTCAGACGTAAAAATAAAAAAAAGTCACAGATTTTAAACCTGTCAAAAACTTCAAGATATTCGAAACACGTGTCTCCTTGCTTACGTAGTCATTTAATCGCTTGGAATAGGAATAAGATAAGATTTTTCGTCGAGATTCAGAACCACATGGTTTTTATTTTCAACGTTTCTCTCTCTCTCTCTCTCTCTCGGTGTTATAAAATTTTTCTTCGTGAGATTTGGTTTTTAAAATTATCAAAGCTAACTTTCTAACGGATTTTGCTCCGCATGCGGGCGCAAGTTCGTTATAAGCGATTCACAAAAAGAATCCGAGTTGAAAGAGTCCGCGACGGAAAGACCAATCGCCCTCGCAATCTGCTTCAGAGAGGGGTCACTTAACGCGCGAAACTTGCTCGCCACATGGTCCGGGAATGTACCGGAAACGGTCTGGCTCATCGGAAAAAGAGAGACCCGGGGGTCTTTGCCGTTGTGGAAAATTCCACAACGCAGAAACCGACGAACGCAATTCCATTATTCATTCATTCAAACGCATCCTAAGGAGAGAGGACGTATTTTTTCCCGACTCTGTATACGCGTCCCCTTGCACATAATTCATTTATATCGACATTCCCGCCGCCGGGATAATAATCAAAGCGTAAAAAGTAATGTACACGCGCGAGAAAAAAAATTTGTCTCAACAAGATGCGATCCTCGTTCGCTCACAGTTTACTGATTACAGTTTCGCGAAACGCGCGTCGTATACAGAATCGTATATCTCTCTTTCTCTTTCTCTCTTCTCTTTCTCTCTCTCTCTCTCTCTCTCTTGTGTGTGTGTGTGTGTGTGTGTGTGTGTGTGTGTGTGTAACACAGTTGGAAGGTTAGCTTTTGCGACTGGCGTGACAAATGGGCATGATTATCGATCGTACGCGAGATACAATAGGGAGAGAACGAGAGATTCTCGGTCGCGTCTCCGAGCCGGTCGCCGCCGCCATCGCTGCCGCCGCCGCCGCCGTCTGCGCACAAGGAATTCTCGAGTTCCCAGATCAATTATGAAACGAATCCTTCAAATATTAGGTCACAGGTCGAGGAGTTTTCGAGAATACTAATGCGGAAGGTCAAGTTCGTACATTGTAGAGTGAATGCGAAAAACGAAGCCGCCGCTTCTCTCTCTCTCTCTCTCTCTCTCTCTCT
>QVOB01009910.1:0-35900 GCA_014839585.1 Pseudomyrmex concolor | reverse complement strand
CGCTCTAAACGAAACGAAGTCACCTAGGCGCTCGGCTCGCGCTGGGCTCCGATCGCTTTCCATTTGTCAATTTTCTTCTTTTTAATCAATTTAAGTCTAATGCTTTACTACATTAATACGAGAAAGGAATGTCTCTCGCAAACATGTATACATCACAAGCACCATAAAGCGGGACGGGTCATGATTCGTGCGGATTACGTTTAAAGGAGTTTCCGCGAGTGGCACTGAAAACGGCGTTATTAATCATTCGCAGCTTAAAGTTTTCCACGATTTCTCATAAATTTCATCTAACTAGCATCGCACATGGAGTTTAGAGCGCAACTTGATACTGGGTCAACGATATGTAAGACGCGAGTACAAAGTGCCGGGTTCCGACCCGCGCCACAGTTTACGTCTCTCCGAGAGAGTATTCCGCGCGCGTGAGAGATTCCGAGAGAGTTTCGCTATGTAACATACGGAACAAGTCCCTCGTAATTAAGTCGATTCCACGAGTCTATTCCGCGTTAACTTTGATAATTTACTTCGGCAACGCATCTCGCGTACTGCGAAACTTCACGATCTTGTTGTTTTCTCGGATGTGAATTAACGAATTCTGTTGTTTTTTTTTTTTCGACGTCTCTCAGTAATCGACAACAAAACGTCGCCGCAGAATTAATTTGTATAAATATCATATTTTGTTGAATATTGAATATATATATACCTGTATATATATACCTGTATATATATACCTGTATAATACACCAATCTCTTTATATACACCTTTATATACACGTCTCCCAAGTTATTGAAGGCAACTCTCCGCGTGATCGTGTTTTATTCGATCATTCCGCCTGAATTCGCCGCACTCTCGACTCTCTCTCTCTCTCTCTCTCTCTCTCTCTCTCTCTCTCGGAGCAGCAACGAAATCCGAATATATATTTGAGTGTATTCGGAATTCGGATTCGACCGGATGACATTTCCGCTTTCTTCAGATCCGTGCAATATCGACGACACTCGCTCGTTTCTTCACGACGAAGACAATCGCTCGTCTTCCTCGAGGCGCGCATGCCTCTTCCAGGCGGTTGCATTTCGCGCGGTCCGTGACTTTCTGCTGCGTCCACAAATTCGAGAATTCATTTGCGTGACAAATATCGATCCCCCGAGCCTGTGAATGCTCCCGTAGCGTCTCGTCTACCACACAGCCGCCCACCGGAGCTGCACGTTCTCGCAAACGAAGAGAGAGAGGTGGCTGCGCACCAACTATTCCCTTTATTGCACGTACTTCCTGTCACGGCGTATTGACCCGGAAACCCATATATTCCGACGACAATATCGATGCCGGTCCTCTCCCTCTCCCATCGTGAAGCCAGGATATGACTTCAGATAATGCCCGCTCGGTGATATCGAGTGTAAGATTTAACGCGATCTCCGTACCGAATACTTCCGACGGTCCAGGGGAACGTCGAATATCTCGGATGCAAAGTACGTTGAGGTTTTGTACGCCCTTCTTCTCCCGTTCGAGAACTTCACGCGACGACGCGAAACGCGCTGACGAAATCACGCGCTACTTCTTGCCGCGTGAAATTCCGACCAAGTTTGAACACAGTTCGAGAGAGTCTTCGATAGATTAAGACGTCTCTCTCTCTCTCTCTCTCTCTCTCTCTCTCTCTCTCTCTCTCTCTGCGAGGTAAAAGTAGCTTGCAAAACGCTCGAAGCAATTGAAATATATATCTTAGCGGTTTTTTAATTCTACTTTGCTTAATGAGAGCTTCCATTTCCACGAGAGAGAGTCTCGGTTTTCTCGGCAAACTTCGCGATAATGAAGATTCATGATTTTTTTAAATTATTCTACGTTCCATTTTGTTTGTTTTCGAAATTTTATCTCGGATAATCGATAACAGACACAGTCACGCGTGCGCGCTCGCATGCTGATTAAAATCGCATGAAGTGACCCGTAAAAAAAAGTCTTCGTAAGCGAGAAAAGCGTAAAATAGTATTTTATATGCAAATAAATATTGAAAAATCTTGTAAAAATATCGCTCTTGTAATTACGCGCTTACATCGAAAATCTATATATAACTTCGTGAACTTTATTAGCGGGAAGGCACGAGGATGTGTGTCTTCCAAGGTTTTTACGGTTAAATCACCGGCAGCGCACCAATAGAGAAATAAGTGATAAACATGCCTTCTTCGTTCGTTATTTCTATTTTATTTTTTTATTTTTATGGCTGCCCTAATATCCGCTGCCGTGATATTTGCCTCCGGACTAAGCACTTTTGTAATTCCGCACGATCGGGCTTTTTTTCTCGAGCGCGTACATCCGAAATATTTTACAAAACTCACGCGGATTTGTCGATAGCGGAATAGCGTCGGAAATACTGCGTTCAACAATTCGCACGTTGCTCGCGCATTCGCGATTGCGATTCCAATCCATCGAGTCGCGACGGAACTTTGATGGGTAAACTTCGCGCGCTACCGAACTTCGCAATTATAATCCGCGAGATATTGGGGGATGATTCGGCCAAAAGATCACGTTCGCGCTACCGCCATTCTTTTTATTCTTGTGACAATTTTCGCGTAAAATAACTTCCAAAATAACAGAAGTGTCGAATTATAGAAGAACCAGATAGTCCATGCAAGAAGGAAAATATTACGCTCGTGACTGAAATCGTTGTGAAGTTGTTATTTTTGGTTTTTTGTCTCTTGTTGTCGTTAATGAACCGACTTTTACGCAACGCCGCGGGTTTTGTCGCAAATAAAAAATAAGAGCGCGTGTGTTAATTATAATCGTAAGAGAAAGGATCCCATTACTCGTCGCGAAAACAGTACACAAACGGGAGGTATAATTCGCGTGTTTGGCCGGCGAGCTCGAGTTTTTCTTCTCGAACGGGAACATGTTTTCAGAGCAAGCTTTTCCGCACATTCAGCACGTTTTGTACAAACTTTTGTTACGGATAAAACATCAGGGTTGCGCACTTGTGTTGTCGCGCGGGGAACACAATGTTTACACGACACTTTATTACCACTATCGACGTAATGCGGTGCGCAATTCGCTGTTTGTATTTCGGAAATGCCATGTACGGCACACGTGAGCAAGAAGCGGCGAGCGCGAGCGAGAAATGGCGAACGCGAGCGAGAAGCAACGAACGCGAACGTTCTCGGATCATCGAGTCCCGATTCGAGTCAGCGCTTTTGAATTCCCTCGTATTCTGTGTGTACGACGAGACAAAACATGAGATCGGAATGCCGATTAAGAGAGGTAGGGCAGGTTCTAAGGAGAGAACAATGACAAAAAGGAAAAATAGCGGGGAATTTCTATATCGAAAGGCAACTTCTCTCGACACCGTCATTGTTGTTGTTGTTGTCCTCGGAACAGTTCGTATTGTAACCATTGACACACCGAGACAAGGTAAACGTTTGAAGTTTGAAGAATCGAGGCTTAAAAGCCACATCGCTGCGATTCTTTCACCGCAAAGTGAACGTACATATATATTATATATATATATATATATATATATACAGTGTGCGCAAGTTTATTTTGTTCGAAAGTACATAAAAAGCACATCATTGTGGATTTTGCACGGATTTATCAGAAAACCGCGAAGTAGATGCTACGTAAAAGTAAAGTATAAGTTGTTGGTTGTTTACGAGAAGAACGAAGCATAATGGAACGTAAAAAGTTTGCATAAAATTTTATCCAAGTATACAGAAAACGCGGTAATGTGAGATATTCTCGTTTATATTATGTGTATGTTTATAACCGTATAAGAGCGGATATACGCTTTTACAGCCTGCGTCCATTATGTTTATGTTTCGAATATATGGCGCATTTCGAGCGACATAAACAAAAATTATGCAAATTACGCGCTGAAAATGTATATATATTCGTTTGAGATCGTCATTATCCGCGATTTTCAATAAATTTCACTTTTTCGAGACAGATGAGATCCAACGAGTTAGATCTTTGTTAGATCGCGAAGGCACTTTGCAATGGTCTGGATTTTGTGGCACTTCGTAACATATATATGTATGTCTATATATGTCGCAATTAAAACGACCATTCCCGTAAGTCGTTTGGTTAGTTAGATTGAGGGGATCAAAATTAACGACGTGGTTCGTCTTTACGAGCGCTCTTTAATTGCGAGGACACAAGACGAATCCGCTTATCTCTCCAGCTTTCGGCGACGCTAAGTTGATAAATTTCGCGGTAACGGATCTACGTGATACGTCTTATAGATAAGACAAGATTTAAGAAAATAAGAGAGTAAAAGAGAATATACGCGTATTATCAAAAGTTTTATTTCTCGTGAATATTCAGTAAAAATAATTTGCACATCTGTAAAAATATTGTACGTATTTTTTCACTTTTAACAGGACTTTAATAAAATGGGGCATGGTATTTGAATTACTAAGGATTTTTTAATTTCGGAAAATAGCAACGCTTTTTCGAGAAGATGACGTTTTTGCAAATTACTATGTACCAATGGAATTCCTTTGCTTTTGAGGAATTCGAAATGCAATTTTTTTTTTTTTGTTCATCGATCGTTCGATCAGATGCCTTTATTTCGTACGGTTCGTTTATTCCTCTCCAATACTCAATAGCTCAGTAATTAAATTTTACCTCAGCAATCGCGTTTCGTGTTAAACAAGTCCGGGCCTTTTGTATCAGTCTCCGATCTCTCGGTTCCGATTTTCGCAGCGTCCTCTCTCTTCCTTTCTTTCTTTTTCTTTCTCTCTTTTCCTCTCTTTCCTTCCGCGCGTCGGTCATCGCGCATAATTCACATACCGGATAGGATTCGTTCGCGCAACGAAAAAACAAAAGACGAAATTTTTTCCGCATCGCGAGAAATTAGTGCAGCGGCGTGTTTTCTGCAATTTGCTCCTGTTTTTTACGACTCGCTTTATTATGCGGATCTTTTTTTTTTCTCTCTCTTTCTCTCTCTCTCTTTGTTAATTCCGAGAGATCGCGGAGGTGTGTTGTCGATCGATCGACATATTAAGAAATATTAAGAATTGCAAAAACCGGAGACGCTCTCGGCGATATCGATCTGACTGGCTTTTTTTTCTTGTTCATTTCTAGACGATACAGCGCGCGAGCGTCGTAATTGATGACACGACGTTGCCTGTAACTTTCGGCGCAGAATCCCACGCTTCATTATCCCAACATTGCCCGCGGTATATATATATGTACATACATATATATATATACATATATGTGCACGCGGTTTCGCAGTACGTGTAATCTGACGTTTTCGCATTTACACGTCACGGAACTCTTCTCCTCTCCTTTGCTTTGCGAGAGTTCGCGCCTTGTTATATGTATAAAATAATGATGACGGAGAGAAGTCCCGACGCGCAAGTGCGGTAAGTAGCGCGACGACGTCAGTCTCTCGCATCCGACAAGCTATTCCGGGATTATCATCGCCTCGGCGATACGTGCGAGGTGCGCCGCTTTCGAACATCAAACGAACGATTTACGAGAAAAGAGATAAAATGATAAAAAGACCAGTGAGAAACATCAAATTTCTTCTCTCTGCTTTTGGTTCCCCATGTAAGAAAATTTTTCTTTTTTTTTTTTTACAAAAGCTTGCTTCGGAAAGACTTATTAGAACAATTTTTAATACTTTTCATCTTCGAGAGAAAAATGAAGAGAATTTTTGTTATTACTTGCTTAGTCAATTAGTGATTCTATAACAGGGGATATTAAAGTGAGAGAAAATTAACTTGCTGTATATATGTATATATGTACGTTTATTCCGACGCAAAGTTTCTTAAGATCCCACAAGATATCCCATAATCTTGAAACTAAGTTGCCAATATATACTATAATGCCTATGCAAAATTCATTCGACGGAACTTAACCGGCTTCCCCCAATGGAAATAACGTATTCGATGTTTCGCGCGAACGGCACTTTTACCTTAAAGTCTTTCGTATCCCGAATCCAATTTGCGATGGCGATACCAGGAAGCGTTAGGAGGATTCATCAAAATTTCATTCTTGTTTAAACACGAAGCGAGCGAGCGAGCCGAGCGGATCGTAATTATTAAGTTGACCGCGTAATAATAATGACGATGCAACGGGAGGTTATTGTCGCGTTTTTGTATTTTTTCCACCCCTTTTTTTTTTTTTAGTAAACTTCGGACAAAGTTAGTCACTAAATGGATTAACATGTTCCGTGCAAGGCTCTTCTCGACTCTATCTCTCTCTCTTTCTTTCTCTCTCTTTCTCTCTCTCTCTCTGAAAACGTACTGCTCAGCCAGCGGCGTTTAGTTGTTACGCGAACCGCGGAGTTTTACAGAAACGTCGACTCCGTTATGTATCAAATATTTCTCTAAAGTTTATCAGGCGTAATAAAAAGGGGCATCATCCCGTTGCATCGTCAGACAAAACAAAAAAAAAAAAAAAAAGAAAAAGACCAGTAAATTTCACCTGATATTATAAATTCGCAGTAATTTTTTCGGTGCACTGCAACAAAGTAATCGCGTTGTTCGCGTTATAACCAAGCCGAAACAAAATTGAAATTTACGATATCGCATTACGCGTAAATTAATATTACAAATCGAATAGTTTTTTTTGTTTAAAAATGACAGAAATATTACGAAACGTACGTTGACTCCATGTGTAATTTTTCACGTATCTAAATAATAATATTTTATTATTTAGATACGTGTAATATTTTATTACAAAATCGTTACCTAAATACAATATTTTATTACAACTTGCTTTCTTTATGATGTGTAACATGGCAGTCGCACGAAATTCATTTCGTTTTTATTAATTTATTATACGCGCCATTTCATTTGGTGATAGAACGATAAAGGATTAAATATAAAAAATTGCTGTTGATTTAATTCATTTTATATCATTATTCATAGACGTGTAATTGCGTTACGTTATTTAACGGTTTAATGAACAGCCAAGCGTTAATTACGGAGTCTTCACATTTTAGTATTAACTAGGGAAGCTTTCGCAGCATTCTCTCATAGCAGAGAACAGTTCGCTTCTGTTATCGCATCTTTAAGAAATTTGTCCACCTTGTCTGACAAAAAAAAAACGACGTGTCGTAGTTCGAAAGTGTTTTCGCTGCGTACTTCAGCAATTAAAGCTAATTAAATTTTTGTTGAAACAAAACTCGGGTCGAAATTACTCCAAGAATTTTTTTTAGTGTTTTTAATTTTTTCTCACAAACTTTAATAAAAGTATTTGATAAAATTATATATTTCCAAGTTAAATAATTCTCTTCAAATTAAATAAACCTCTCTCCAACCGTATTTAAACCGTATTTATCCAAAAACAAGCTAGAAATTACCAACGAATATTAGTCGTAGCGAAAAAAATAACAAAATATAAAATGCTGAACACATTTTTCTGCGTATTTGCCGACTGAAACCGAAACCGAATTTTGACGAAATTTAATAAAAAAAAAAAAAAAAAAAAAAAAAAATAGAAAACAAATAGAACCCAGAAATAACAGGAAAATAACAAAACAAAAAAAACGAAATAACGTTGCCCGGAAACCGTGTGTGTTTCATACCTTTTGGTGAATTCCGACCGTGCGCGTGCGGCTTACTGTTAACGGAAACTTCGCAGAGATTCGATGTTTCGCGAATTTACCAATTTTCTGCCGGGCGCGAAATCCAATCGCTATTAACGTCAGATACGACGATATTCACGCGCGAAAGAGCGCAGCGAAATCGACGCATCTTTGACAGATGACATTCCGCGCGCTTGCGAACGCGCATATTGTGTGTCGCTTTTTTTTCCGATTCTCGCACCTGCGGTCACCTCGCATTTATTTCTTCCTCGACGCGATTAATTGTGTCGATATAAATGTCGTTATCGAAACAGGAATATTCGCGCGCGAATTATAATAAATATATATATAATTCCGCGAACAATCGTCGTCACGAAGAAAACAACATTCACGAAAAAAAAGCTCTAATTGACAAACTACGTTTGCAATATGCGTCTGCGAAAAACTCACGACAACACGAGGGTGTATTGTGTTCGTAAAAATATTGAAGGTAAAAATAAACACGAATCCGCAAACTTTTTTGACATGTAGTCTCTATTGCGCTGTTTTCGTCGGAGACGGAATATCGGGCAGAGTAAATAGCGTTGCCGGATATTTTTTGACTGCGCTCTATAGCCATGTGAAAAAATGCAAATTTACATTAGAAATTGATAAACAAGTGCTAACGGAAAAATATGATTTTAATCACATCGGTGAAACATAGCCGGACAGAGTTTGATGGTGAGAGAGTAAGGCAAAAAAGGTTTTTTGTATAAACACGAAGGATTTACGAGAGATTATAATTTTTATTGCCACGCTGAAAAATCGCAAAAAGCAGGAACTTCACAGGAACGAGTAAAATTCAGGCTTCAATTTTACAACCGGACTCGAGGAAATCTCGAGCGCGATAATTTAAATAAAAGAAAGATTGTGTATGTATGGAATGAAGCTCGTTCCCTTCAACATCTGGTCGTTTTAGTTTACTCTGTGGGCTCCCAAAGATTAATGGCTTCGAAGCTCCGAAAGCCGCTATCTCGCGCTTTCGCGGGTTGTCACGGGGTCGAAGTTAGTTCGCCGGCAAGCCGTAAAGCGGAAACTGTTTTCGGATATTTGTTCGCGTTGCCCGTTTCACTTAGCTCGGATGCCCGAAGCTTATCCGCTGAGTTATGCCGCCAAACTTGGCCGACGATTTTTATGTCGACTCGATCTGTCGCTCGTGTTTTCTCAGGCCAAGTTGGCGGGTACGTAAGTTAAATCGTAAGAACTCGATTTCCGGCCAACTGACTCAACGGCGAAATGCCCGATGGATTTCGCGAAATATCTCAATCCATGTGTTTTTATGTTATTTCGCTTCTTGTTGAGCACTTGAGAAACTCGAAATGTCTTGATTTTTGTGAAGTTATCATCGATAAGTAATGTTTTCGATTTCTCTCGATGATGGATGTGTGTGTTGTGAAAAGAAAAAACACAACGATGCAATTAATTGTGAATTTATAGAATAACTTAAGTATTTCGATAATTAAAGCTCGTGAAAAAGAAATTAACAACCGGAATGATTTCGAAATAAAATTTACTTAGATTTAACGAAGTTGCGTTTTACTTGAGAATATTGCTCGACGCCAAGATCCACTTGGAGAAATCCATGCTCTTACTGTAAACACAAACATTAGTCATCCGATCACGTTTAGGGCTAATTCCGCAATCAGAACGCGGACCAATGTACTGGAATTAATTCTGGCGTTGTAATTCGAATTATATCGAGAGAGGAAAGGATTATGCTCTGCGGGAGTAAGTACTGATTGAATAGAGACAAAATGACGCCGTAGTTTAATCCATTCTCTTTCTCTCTCTCTCTCTCTCTCTTGTTCGTGCGCGGATCAGAGAAACGGGATCATCCGGAATTGCTCGCTGCCGGAAGTTTAAAACGTGCGCGCGCGTTACACCGAGGCGATTATTGCGTTTGCCGCGGCGCGTTTTCCCGCGCCGATCCCGCGTTGCGGCCGTCTCAATGTTGATCGAGGGATTAACTTTCGTAATACGTTTTGCATATATATATATATATGCAACCATTGCTGGCCGCAGCAACAAAATTTGCGGAATTTGCGCCGTGGATTATTAGCCAAATTCCGGGCCGCGAGTGCCCTGCGGCCCTTGGCCGTAGTAGCGCGCGAACGAGAGTCGACGCGCTGGAAGCTTTCCAGAAGTTTGCCCTAGCGTTGCGATATTATATTTCAAGTGAGAGAAAGAGAGAGAGAGAGAACGCGCGCGGGCGCGCGCGTGTGTGCATCCCGGGGTTTTGGTTGTGTGTGCACTGGTTAAAATCTGCACGCTTTGCAACGCGGATTATATCCGCTATTTTCCATCCCTCCGCGATAACCGCAACGCGACGCGATGCATAGCCAATGAGCGATCGATACGATATCCCTTCGGCTACGATTGCTTTACAGCGGATGCTCCGATCCATTAATGCCATCTGCACTCATGATGCCGCTTCTATAGCGTTCTTGTCTTTTATGGGAGTTTTGCGTAAAATAGTTGCATAATCTGATTGAAGAAGTTACGCAGTTATATTTTCAGCGGATGAAACAGTAACAGCAGTTGTTGCTGAATGTTTATTTTTGCTGAAACTATTTTTGTCGTACATTTGCTCGTTTAAAAAATCATTCTTTATATTTTTTTTTGTCACATTAGTGACAGTTGACAATTGCTAAATGTGAAAAAAAATAAAAAATTGACTTTGTTTCGGTCATTATCTTTCGATAATTGAAATATCTTGACTGGCAATAAAGAGCGCGATATTACGTGCAAATACCAAAGACATATATCTCGTCGAAACCCCATCCAGCTCATATGCGCGCCATTACAATCAAGACCTACGATCAGAAATTGAATGACGCATCTGGTTGCATCTAATCTTCGAGACAAGCTTGCGCGCGATATCTCGCGTGTCCGTTAGCTTGCTGTAATGCAAATGACAATCGTCAAGCAAACGTCATTTCATCGACTAAGCGTGAAGCGTGATAGAACGAAAGGGCCGGAGAGAACAACGGAAAGCGATTAAGTATCCGCGAATTGGTCATCGCTGAAGTTTTAAATTGTATAATAGTGTTTTTGCGAGCAGTCGAGTTGTGATTGCGACGGCGAAAATACAAACTGGTGCGCGCACTAATTTTTCCTCCCCCCCACTTCCCTTTCGGACTTTTAATCTCTCAAACGAAGTCCGCAGTTTTCCCCGCTGAACTTTATTAGCATAATAGCGAATTGTATGTTTATTCGTTCGAAAAAGAGAGGAAAAGAGAAGTGAGAAGGACGCGAAATCTGAAAATTCTTGAAATGAGAAAGTTGCGCTCGCGCAAAGAAAACGACGAAAGGACTCTTTTCTCGAGGAAAGAACTTACTTTCTTAAAGAATCCCGGAGTAACGAATGTCCCGAAGTTTCGCTTGTATTACCGCGTATTTCTTCCTCTCCGTGGAAAGATTTGCACGCGCGGATAAAAGTCTTTCGCCGCATTCCATCTATGAAACACGGGCGCGCACGCGCGGATGTTCATACAGCCGGTCAATCATTATCTTAGGGATTGTCTTCAAACTATGCAACCGGGAACCGGGAATCGATAGGATCGCGTTGTGTCGACTCAGTCATGTCATCACCGCTCTAGATTGCATACCAGCAATTCCCGGCATTTACAGAGGCAAATGGGATGCGACGATTTAAGATGGGATGCATGTCGCGATCGATGCGCAAATTCATTCCGCGCAAAATGCATCCCTCTCAAAAGTGAATTAATTGCCAGTTCGCTCTCCAGCCTTTTGTCTCTTCTGACGTTCGATTTTGCTTTAGAGTAGCGATATTTCGAATTACAAAATTCAAACACACACACACACACACACACGCGCGCGCGCACGCACAGCGCGGGAATATCAAACAAAGTTCATTCGATATTCAATTTAATAATTGATTTAATGTGACCATTAAAACAAACAACTCTCATCGTTTCATCTGCGTTCTACAAAATTATACGAATTGATTTCTGTCAATCACGCTCGTCGTTTTATTCGAGATTGTTTTTCATCAAGCAGAAGGAAATTCCGCGCGGGCGTAATAAATTAATTATTTAATAAATTGCGCCATTTAATAAATTGCGCTTGGCTTCTTGCGATAATAACTAGCGCAATTATTGCGCTGCAAATTAGATTTTGCTCCAAACTGACAACAAAATGATTTCACGGATAAATGAGCGCATGAGGAATATTATCACTGAGAAGGTACTTTTCACGCTCGACGTTTAACATCCTTTCGTCCGCCTCTTTTGTCATTTGTAAATCCATTTCTTAGGGAATTAATCGCAAGTAACACTCTTCCGGTTGAAATTATATCTTTTCTTCTCTCTTTCTCTTGGTAAAATTAATTCCAAGTAAGTCAGCAGACCGAACGAAACTTCCGACATTGAAGCATTTCACTTTCTTTCCACTCGACAAGCGAAATGGCGAAGGGTTCAAACAGTATTCCATTACAACTCCATCGCTTAGGAATAGCTCTATCAGCCAAGCGCCATTGTACTTTTAAGATGGAACGTCTTTTCATGCGGATAAGAGAACGGAAAATCTCTCTCTCTCTCTCTCTCTTTTTCTTTCTTTCTCTGAAATCAATATTTTATAACTTTTCAAAATCAAAACCTTTATTATAAATTAATTCAGTTTGCTTTCTTTCATCGACGTAGTTATTGGATATAAAAAGAGAGAGTTCCCTTGTTATATATTAAATATTTACCATATATCAAACAAATATTATAGAGCTATTTTCTATTAAAAATAATATTGTAGAAATATCTTTCGATGCAAGTAATGCTATAACAGATTTTTTTTATCGTGTGAATATCACATATTATATAATGCGAGCAGTCATTTTACAATAAAATTGCAGCAAAGTTAATATACTGCGAGTATATTTACTTTAGTCTATTCTCAACTGTGTGCGCGGACTGGTTTCATATTTAATCATGCTATACCACGTGAACGCCAAGCTTTCTATTATCGTTTTTTGCATTATTCTTTCTGAAAAAAAAAAGAACGTGTGACTGGTAGAAAAAAAATATCAAAGCCGTTTAACAATTCAACTCGGGAGCCTGCGGATTTTCGAGTATTCATCAAGTATCCATAAAGAAATGAAAAAATAATATCGACGGACTAACGTTGAAACCGCACAACAAACAACAAAAAAATTGCGAACAATAAATATCGCAAAAATATTTATTACGCATCAATAGCGACGTTAAGCGCGAAAACGAACGATTTTCAAGTCGCGAATTAAGAGAGTTGGATTTGAAGCTTCAACGAAAAAATCTCGAACGCGTCGAAGAGAAAGGAAAAAAAACTTTACACGTGTGCGCATTAACGTCCCGCGGTTTTGCGCGCGTGGCCGAGCAGACGGATTCGTGACCTCGCATGAATTTGCGCGGAGAATAGAATTTTCGATAAGCGCGAACTGTCGCGCCCGTCAACGACTTGTACTACTTGTCGTGAGAATCTGCAGATTTGTTTTTTATCGAGTCTATATTCTGCGCGCGATCACTCGGCACGTCGTTTCCGCAAACTACGACGACGAGCCGCGCACGCCGATCATCGAGAAAAACACTTGTGATATTTTTGCCGATAGTGTCACGCTTTTTCCCTCGCACAGAAAATATCCACGCTCTTTTCAAGCGTTAACGTGCGTGCGGGTCCCTGATAAGGTTGCGGTGAAATATCTATTGCAAAGAAGACACATATATTGTACATGTACATGTTACATAAACAAAGTCGTTAAATGTCAAGTCTCTTGCAAAATAGCAATTAAACAATTATTAACATAGTAAATGGCTTTTCGCGCGGAACAGGAGTTTTTCCGGTTGTTCCGGTGTGTGACGACACTTTGTTTGCGATAAAAATCTGTTTTACTTACGATAAATTTGCGTATTTGTCAAGCTATTTACATTGCATTTGCTCTTTTTCCACCATTTTACGCAAAATTACAAACGAGTTTGACGTATAATTAGGTCAAACTTGACGAAACGTAAAACGTATGTACATCAGAATCGTACCGTGGCATCGAAACAGCTGGTCTTCGTTCGTGCCATATCGCCTAAATAAGTTAGCTGTGAAATTGATACTAATTATGCGGAGACGCGTTGCGCATGATTATACCCGCTGAATTGATCGTCGTATTAATAGCTAGGTATTTATGATAGTCCAACGCGCGAAACTCATTATCGCACATTCACGTAAACAATTGCAATGCAATTAGTTTCTATGTGTGGTTAAGCAAACGAGTTTGCGTTTGATGTTTAAAATTTCGTCAAACGTTGTTGAAAAATTACATCAGCACGGATATAATCGCCGATTATTCGTTTTGTCTCGAAATATATTACAACCGCGTTGAAAACCAATTAGTGACCCCTCCAGCGGCGTTTACCCCTTTCCAGTATGACATTAATACAATCTTATCAATGATTTATCCGCCATCCGAGTTTATCTCTAAAATGTACGGCGCGTCAAATGCGTTTAATTAACAAGATCAAAATCAGATGATGGGAAACAAACACGTGTTCGCTTGTAACGCGAAGATTGCTTTCACCTTGAATAAGACGCTCTTTGCGGAACTGTGATTAATATAAGAGAGATGATTGGATGCACTTGGTTGTCGCGAGCGCGCAAACAACTTCCCGCCGTCGTCGTCGTCGCTCTTGAACGAAACGCGGTCTGCACCTCAATTTCAACCGAGTCGTTTGTAAAAGTACGCGAATCACAAAACGCTCCTTTTTAGAAAGCAAAAACCTCACCGCAAGAAGAACATGATTTATGTTAGCTTCGCGAGATTTTTGCGCGCAGATCGTAAATAAGTTTCTTTTTGAAAAAGTGTGTGGTTTTTCATTCATTCATTTTACTTTGTTCAAATCGTAATTGCACATGCAGATGTGAGGTAATCAAAACGGATTAGCGCGCTTTTAATTCCGTTATCACATATTTCGTCCGTTATCACAAACGTTGAGAGCGTCTGTTTTTTAAATTTCTCACTTTCGTGTTAATGACTTCAGATCGAAGGCGTTTTCACAAAAATTGCGAAAACGATGCGATTATTCGCAGAAAATATCAATTTCCTTCTCAGACGCGAATCGCTTTCTCATGATACGATAATTCAAGAAAAAATAGCAGCATTATCGTCAAATCCCCGATATAGTATCAGGATTTGGCTTCTAGCGAAAATGTGGTTCGCGTGCGGCTTAACCGGCGATCGACTTAATCCGAAAATCGATATCTCATGTCATCGGTTTGTAGGAAATTGTTTGCGCTCGACGTAATGTTGTAGTAACGTGCGTCTCGTGTAATCGAGCGAGTCACGGGGAGGAAAGTCACGAAATTGTCTCAGGAATAGAGTGCTTAATGGCGTCTCTCGCGTCAGTCGCGCCGCAATATATTATCGACATCATTCCCAACAACATCGCGTAGATTGCAATATACACTCCTCCTCTTTCGAAAACGTTCGGGTCTGCTTTAAGTTTGCAACAACTTTCGGTAAATTGCCTCGTCTGTTATTTATTATACACGTCGGTTCTTTTTCGCGCGATAGATTTCCCGCGCTTAAACTCGGAGCTTTCTGTAATAACAAATATTCGCGAATCCTTCTTTCTGACTTTGACGAATCTCATTGGGGGTTTTTAGAAACGCGTAAGAATCGCTCCGGACCGGTCTTCTCTTTGTTTCCATTAGCATCTACGATTTTGAGAATTTTTACGAAAACAGAAGAAACTCGACGCGTTTCGAACGAATATTATTGCACAAGATAATTTCTTACGTACAATCAATAGTTTCGTAAAAAAAGTTAATCGCGATAATTTAATTATCGGAGAAGTGACACGTGCAAAAAGTTGTTCCGCAAATAGGAAAACAAAAATGTTTCGCTGGAAAAGCAAGAAAATTAGTTAATAAATCAAAACAATTTTGTTTTGGAAAAACGAAAGGTTCAGCATTGACAAATTATTTTTCCTGCTGGCCGTATAATAATGACAAAAATTTTTTCCATGACACAGGTCAAGTTTCGCTCGGAATCGGAACGCGGCAGTTAGCGAAGATATATATATAGGTATATATATAAGTCAGAACATCGGCAAACGATCTCGTCTGTCGTGTTCGGGAATAGATTAGCGAGTGTCAGAGCTGAATGCGAAATACTCTGATGATATTCAATGAAGGATGATAGATCCGGCGGATCGTGGTAACGCCTCGACAGAAGACGCCGAAGAAGGTTGCTCGAACAGATGCGCGACTCCTCGCGAATTTTCCCCGTGACTATGCAAGATTTTAAAATTCTAAGATCATCGCTCAAGAGTGTTTCTCAACTTCTCTACGATCAGATCAAATGCACAGAGAGGATTAGTTTTGATGTCATAAAGCTCGTTTTATTTCACCGCGTAATGTTAAATTTGTTCGAGACAAGCTTAAAAATTAGTCAATTGAGCAACGAGTAAAAAATACAAGAGAAAAAATATAAGAAAGGAGAGAGAGAGAGAGAGAGAGAGGGAGGGAGAGGAACTAAATCCAACGTAAGTTGTACGTACTTTGTGTATTAAAACTATGCGATCGATTTTCATTAAAAGTACCTTGACATCCTTCTTTCCCGGCGATTGCGATTTTACTTAATTTAAAGCCCAACCGTGGCGCAAAACTTTTTTAACGCGCGTATTTTAACAAGACGCGTTATGATACATACGTACGTGGATCGATCCGGGAGATTTCCGCAGACCGTAAATTCCGCGGGCGGCGCAAGTCCTCCGAGTGCGCAATTCATCCCGCAACTTCTTCACGTAGCGGCAAGTCTGTCCGGTCTTATTAGCGCTTCTCACGTTAATTGGAGCCATTTAATGATCGGCGGGAGAGATTTATCGCGGGAGAGGATAGGGATTTTTACGAGCCTTGAGAAAGCAATTACTCGGCGTTGCTCGCGTTGAGAATCGCTGACGTGTACGAGATAGACCCGGGAGGAGGGGGGCTAATCTATTTCGTCATTTCCATAATACCGTCTGAAAGCTCCACCCGATCTCTCGCGCATCGATCCTCGTTATAACTAGAAGACGGAGCCGTAATTCTAGTATTCCGTGCGCTCAATTACTTAACAGACGGAGAGTGAGAGAGAGAAGAAGCCACAATATTCGCCATAATATAGAAACCTGCACCACGGATCTTTGCAACAGCCGGTGTTTTGCCGATGCTGTTTACTGTACTGTGTGCAACGTCGTCGTAGAATGTCCCGGATTTGCGGATCGCATTCTGCACATTCTCCTCTGCCGGAGCAGCGCGCCGGCCGAGATTTAACGCAGCGCGCTTTAATCCAAAGCAAATGTAACTGTATATTTAAACGGCCGGTTTGGAGGTATTGGATGTTCGCTGTAATCTCGAATAATCTGTTGATGAGCGCTATTAACTATCCATATTGTACGCGCACTCACGCCTCTCTCTAACGTTGCTATCATATTTCGTCTCTCTCTCTCTCTCTCTCTCTCTCTCTCTCTCTTTGGAAGAACAATTAATTTCCTTCAGAGAATACGTCCGATCGCGAAAGGTGGATTTAATTTTTTTTTTTTTTTGTTAAGACTAAATCACGGGAATTTTTCTGTCAACTTCATATGGACTTTGAATAGAGAGTTAACAAGATATTTAACTTTGAAACTCGCTGCAAAAGCGGCGACCGCCTTTTTCTCAATTGAACTTCTTTCTGAAGCTGTTCTCTCTCTCTCTCTTTCTCTCTCTCTCTCTCTTTCTCTTTCTCTTTCTCATGGAAAGTGTGCCAATAAACGTGAAGCTTCGACACTTGAAAGAGGGAATAGAGAGAGGGTCTTTCTCTCTCTCTCTTTTACGGAGATGCAGCATCGCGATATTTCGCATGCCGGAATGCGAATAAGACATTCCGTCTTTCCGTGTTTGACGGCTGGAAGTGTATATACATATATGAAAGAACGTATTACGAAATCGCGTCGTCTATTTACATTTTCTCTCTGACCGTCCCAAAAGGAACGGAGAGACGCGCGTCTCCGAATTTAACGCGAGACACGCTGAAATAGAGCGCTGAATAAATGCTGAAATTCTAGAATTCAGCCGAGCGTGTCGGCCGCGAACTCCGAGCACAACCCCCTTCTTCGTTCCCCGATCTGCAAAACTATTCGAAATACAGATCTCGGAGCATCGAAGATGTGAAAAAACGAATATAAGGATGAAGAATCGTGAGATATTCGAGAAAAGAATAACTTATCTCGTTTTTTCATTTAATTTACATTTAAAAAAATCTTAGTTCTGACGATGTTAAAATTTGCTTTCATTGTTCATCGAGAGACGAAATAAATTAATAACGTAAGATTTTTATAGTATTTCAATAACGTTTATTTTAACGTTTATTTTTGTGGTTTTTTTAATTATGAAAATCATGACTAGCAGTAAGTAAATTATTTATTTTACAATGAAAATGTTTGTTTTATGAAACGGCTTTGTTATCGCTTGTTCTAGTTGTGGAATATGTTTGAGGATTTCTATAATTCCGTTGAGCACTTTCCGAGGTAATTCATACAGAAGCTTCATTGTCTACTAGTCCATTTGATCGAACAGTGGAAATGCCAAAGTGATTAAATGTGTAGTGATTACGTCACGTTATGCATTCGGCTCTGTTTCCAATCCTCGATTAATGAGCTATGGTAAACAACTCATGGAGTAGCGTGTTACAAAGAGTGATTCGGAATTGCATTAATCTCACGCGACTTCATCTCGATGAAATATTAATAAAACATCACACGCATTCAATAAAACAAACATTCTACGAGCTTATATTTTTTCGACAAAAAATAGTTTACAACACGTATCGCGCGCGTGTGCGTTCTCCAGTCCGCGAATTCGAAACTATGTAACTCTTTACCGTTTTTCACCTTTTTTTTGAAAAATATAAAACTTTATAACTCTCTTTCTCAATTTTTTCCAAATATAACACATCACCCTCGCACTCGTTTGAATTCTCAATTTGCCTCCTTACGTTTTATTTTGCTCGTCAGAATGTTATCGCCACGGCAGCTCGTCGTCGCGCGTTCAAATCGCAATTGCGTGCGTCTCGCTCCGGGCGGCAGGTGCGCACCTATTGCGCGGACCGCATTCCGACGATTCCGCGTTCTGTGTTACGCGGTAACACAGTATATTGACTGAAAGGTGGATTGTGCGCAACCACCCTCCTCCTCTTCTTCCACCCCCCGACTGATTTGGCGCGGCTGCGCAAATCTGGACCCCCGCGGGCCGCCGCCGGTCTCTCTCTCCGTTGTTACTCGTTGCTTTCGTCCGCGTGCGATATCGCACGTAGCTGTCCGTCCGCGCGCGAGTCTGTGCTTGCTGCTGCTGCTTCGCCAGCGTAGAAAGTCCCGCCGCCACCACCACTACCACCGCCGTTCTCGTCGACGCCGACGCCGTTCTCTCCCTCTTCTCGCTCGTCCATCCTCTCTTTTCCTTCGCTTCGTCGAAGTCTTCGTCCACTCGCGCGCTCCGCACGTTCTTCTTCCCTTTCTCGCGTTGTTCCGTTTCTCTCGAGCGCTCCTTTCATTTACGCCTGGCTTGGGGTGTACTTGTTTTTTTTTTTTTTTCCATACAACCGCGGTCCAGCGTATATCCCACCTTGTGTATATCCGCACGTGTGCACGCGCGGCTGGCAGCACGCGCCAAGGTACACCGCGAGAAAAATGCCGATGTCAAGTCAGTGCCGGCCCGTGGCGAGATAACGCGCGCGCGCGGCTCGACCGCGGCGGGAACGCCAGAAGCGATTGGAAGCGGTTGACGCGAGGAGCGCGCGCTCCGAAAGATCGTTCGCGAAATTCTTTCTTTACGAGAATACTCGCGATTCTGGTGAATCTCTTCCTGAGAATTGTGACGCGTGCACTCGGGTGGCAGTGTGTGCGAACGCCACGGTCATTCGGTCGGTCGCGGTCAGCTAGTTTGAGATCGGAGATGCGAAGATAAACGTTCCTCCTGGACTGTTTTTCCCGCGTGTGTGTACGTGTGTGCCCAAGTGTGTGCCCGAGCGCGACCAATTCCGACCAACGGCCGCAAATCCAGAGATCCGGAAACGGTGCACCAACGATACATCAGACGTAGCGGAAGCGGTGGTCTTGCTTTGGGTCCGTCATCCACATCGGACCGGCTCGTTTATGTGATGAACGTGGTTTAATGGTCGATCCGCTAAAACTCTTCTGGGTTATTACCAACAGCACCTACCTGGGTACGTTCCCGCGTACTGCGCTCGAACAGCCCGCTCTCCTCTCTGGAAAAAGTGGGGCGCGAATTATACGTTTGACGTGTTAAGTTTCACCTGCAGCGTGTGCAATGCGTATATACCTACATATATGCGTATATATATATCTGTATATATAGGCGCGCGCGCGTGTGTGTGTGTATCGAAACCGGCAATTGCTCTCAGCGTGCGTCGCACCCTATTTTCCCCACCTTGATATATCAGGATAAGCGCGCGTGAGTGTGTGTGTGTGTGTGTGTGTATGTATTTTCAGGAGTATCGCGATAATTTCATACGAGAGATATAACTCTGTAGAAATGCAATTAAGAGAGACGGAAAGAACAAAAACCCACTCTTTTTGTCGATTGATTTTCGGGTTTCGCGCGAAATCTTTCGAAGAATGGTGATAAATTTTGCGCGCGAAATTCGTTTGATCCTTCACAGAGAGCATCTCGATTATCTGTCATATCTCAATTAGATTCTATAATTATCGCGAATAATAATTTTGTCAATTAGCGATCGGTTTTCGATCACTTGACTTTACCATCATGCGATGCGCGATGCGCGCCGAAAACTAGATTTTATTCAATATTTTATTCAAAATCGAGCACAATATTTCTCTTCTATTTCCACAGAGAGGTTCATTAAAAACGAAAGAAAATACGCAGTATTTGATGATAACTGATACAATTGGCACGAAGAATCCTGTAGCGGATAGCGAAAGAGAGTGAAGAGGAATTTTGTGCCGAAAGGATTAATGTCACTGAAATTGTGTACGCGCGATATCGGTCGGCACAGAGAGAAAGAGCGGCGTTTGAACCTGGATACTACACTCTCGATACCTAGTAATTCACCTTCCGTTACATCCCGTTCGTAGTAACACGATAGCGACGAGAGTTTGCGCGCGGATGTTTCGCAACAACGATCGGAATAAAAATAACAAGCCCGTGGCATCTCGCGAAACGTTTTGGAGTGGCATAGAGAGAGAACCGACGTCAAACGCGAAAGCCACCGCGCGCTTTGTGAAACTTGTTACCTCTCTCGGTACGCTCTCTCGTTTCCTTTTTTCCTCCTCGTCGTCGACGAGAAGCAACAAAACATCAAGGAGTATAGAAGAAGATATGGAGAAGAGAAGGAGTAAGATAGAAAGACGGATTGAGTCGGATTTCAACGTGTGACATTAAACCGCGACTGCATTTCCTCGCGCGTTTCCGCCAGATTCGATTTCTTTCGTCGAAATCGCGAAACTGCGAAACTCCTCACGGAACAATGGCAACGACGACGACGGCGAATTTTGATGACGGGAACGTGACCGTTGCTCCTCCGGCTGTCATCGTCGTCGCCGTTGTCGTCGTCGTACGGCGTGCGGTTTTGCATGCGCGTCACGGAACGCCGATAAATTGCTCGCACACGATCTGATGGATTAATACGGCCGCGGGCGTGAAACAAGACCGCGCGCGTTTGATTCGCTGGAAAATCGAGTCAAGCCTCTCCTGTTTTTCCCGCGGTGCCAGACCGCGCATCCCCTTCTGTGAAGCACGTCTTCTCATATGTTCCAAAACGGCTCTTCGCGGGAAATTCTATAGGTCGTTCATTACAATTTCGTGTGCGCGACGTTTCGCGCGCACACTGTCGCGAACCGACGATGTTAGATATAGCGACGATACTCGCTCGTATATACATACAGTTACCGCGTCGACGTTGTCAAGTGCTTGGCGAAATTCGCGTTTCCGCAAATTCATTTCGACACTGGGGGGAAGAGAGTCGTCTCGCGCCAGATGTCGAAACCGCAAATTTCTGCCAAATTTCGCCTTCAATGGAGATTAACAAAATTCCACGTCTCGTTTATTAAAAGCTCTCTCCAAACGGACTCTCAACAGAAACGGATATTATGATCCATCCAATTTCACGGCAAATTCAGTTCCAATTGTAACCGCGGATAGAAGGTACTACCCGTGCGCGACGGTATGCGGAGAGTTTCACGATACATTTGCACGCATCAGCTCGCAGCAACGCGCTTATTGCGCCTCTCTCTCTCTCTCTCTCTCTCTCTCTGTCCCTTTCTCTCTCTTTCCAAGTTAGATTATCTTCAAACTAGCTAATATAAACATATCACATTGTATTTTAATAACCTTCGAAGAAAACGAGAAAATACTTTACTACTATTAATCTCTACATGTGTATATTATTTCTAAAGATGATTTTCGAGAGTTAGTGTCACTTTTACATCGACGTTTTGTGGACATTTCAGGGTTTCACATCATCAGGATTTCAAAAGCAGCCTGATACAGTATCAGCAGTGAAACTCATCTTTAGAAATGTTTCTAACACACCGCGTAAAAGCATCAAGTATCAGATTACATATTGTCACTTCGTCCAATCAAAGCGCAGATTGACGTAATCGAATCTTTTGCCGACGAAATTGCCAACAGGTGATCACACGATTTAACGAGCGCTTGAACTCGAGACAGAAGGCCAGTCTTCACGTAACCGAGAAAGTTGGCAGGCTGTCCGAACTTTTTCAAGTCGTTACCGGATGTGCGGTGAATACTCGTTCCGAAAGAGCTTTTCGCTCGAACCATCGCGCATTCCCACCGGAAATTCATGCGCTTCTGTCTGTCCGTCTATCTCTCTCTTCTTCTCTTCACGAGCGAATATCGACAGACGGTAGAAAAATCCTACGGTCGAAATATCCCGCGTACACCATTTTGTTTCGTCAAATTTAAACGCGCCCGATAGTTATCTCAACACGGAACTTTCTTCACACAAGTCCGAGTTTCCAGATACGAGCGAGTGTTGAAATTTAAACGCGCCTTCAATTTAAATTCGACCGATAATCTCGCGCCTGGCAGACGCTAAGCCGTCTTAAATTTTAAACGCGGCCCACGGACAATTCGGGTTTTACCGAGAATAGTCGGCGGAATGAGACTCGTTAAGAGTCTTCGGGAAAGGAAAGAAAAACAAAGCAAAAAGCAAGAATGTTCGACACTGCGTGAAAATTGCTGAATGCAGATGTATTACGCGAATAATTTTTTTTCTAAAAAAAAAAAAAAAAAACTGCGTTGGATTCGCGATAAAAAATGAGTAATGAGCGGTAATGAGCGTAGCGCGGATCTGCTGTGACATTATTTTATTTCAATCGCGCCGTTGCGATAACAATATAGGGAAAATGTAGTCGCGATAACAATACAGGGGAAAATGGCGAAATTCTTAAGTCTGGAAATGATCGCGCGAATTTTCTCGACAGCTCCGGGGATTCGAAATTCTCGCCCGACCGAGTCGCTTAAAGCAGTCCGCTCCTCTTTTTTTTTTTTTTTTTGTTAATTTGTAAAATCCGCTCCCGGTTCGAGATCGAGGTTGCATTCGCCGGCGTAAAGTATGGTGGAGATTACTGGTATTGGTGGCGGCCACTACCTACCGCCGCACCACTACCGATCAATAGTTTGAGTACAATACGCTTTTCTCGTGGTGGATCCGCGAGTTTCCGCAATTCTGAGAGGTAATTTTCGAAAAAAAAATTTATGGTCGCAAAAGTTTACGAGCGTCACAAATTAATGGCCGACTTAAATCTCCGCGTCTCGAGATAGATGTAAGAATTTTTCACGATTCGTTGAAAATAATCCAGGCGGTTTGATTAATAGTCGCCTCTCGTTGTTGAACCGAACGTTCATATGTTCATTATTAATTATCGGGATAGAAAACGTGTTCCATTTCTTTTTTTCGTTCCGGCCCGCTAGTTCGGAATTACACGTAAACCCACACATCGGACAATCACTTTGCGCTCGAGAGTTCTTCTAAAATTCTATTCGTTCGCACCGGCGTCCCATTCATCCACCGGTACATATAGCTCTCCTTTCTCCCGAAGCTTGTCCCTTCGCTCGGGTGTTAAAACGAGAAAAATTGCTACCGGTCGTTATCCACGGAGAGGGTCGCGCGCGACGAACCCTGAAGACGAAAATTCAATACCCGAGTCGACCGTTTCCTTGCCACCGGGAATTTCCTTCACGTCCTCGCGAAAGGGCGATTCTTTTCACGAGACGGCCGATACAAACGGTCGTACGCAGTTTCACCAATCGGCCAATCGGAGAGTCACTTTGAAAAATTGTATGTGTGTGTGTTTGTACGTGAATGTGTTGGACCGTGCGGCAGGACTTGACACGTCCGCGTCCTGTGGGCGAGCAATTGGGGTATCGTTCCATTGAATGAACGGAAAATCAATCCGGCGAGGTGGTAATTACGTGGCGCGCGAATTACTCTCCCGCGCGAAATTTCGAGGTAGCCCGTCCGTATCGCGAATTTATATCGAGACGACGAGCATGTAGTAAACGCGACCGCGGTACGCGTTTTGTATATCCGCGACGACCCTCGGATTTATGCTATCGAGTTATAGTTCGCCCGCGAGCGATGAATGAGCCCCGTCGGCGAAACACAGGCATGCCGCGAATGACACGCATAGCAGTAAATCTCGAGGATTCGTAGCCGCGACCGGGACATCAAATACTGGTGCACAGCTCGTCAAAATTGTTACTGCAAGGCGATAAATCATTTCTCGCGGCCAACGAGATTGTTGGCACGCGATGGTGTTTGGTGTGTCCGCGTCTTTATTTGCGCCGCCATAGCAGGCCTGTTGAAGTGCTACGGAGAGAACGAAAAAAATCGCGGATATCTTTGAGAGAGAGACCATTTCGACTTCGGATTTTTTTTTTGTTTTTTTGTTTTTTTAGTGCTACAGATTGCTTGATCAATTTGAGTGCGGGAGCGTGTGCTTGTTTCATTAAAACTTTATTCGCGAGCGAAACCGTTTTGAACGATTGAACGGATTCACTTTTGAATTAATTACGATTAATTAAAGAACAATCTTGTTATACACTTCGAATAAACTTTTCTGGAATTTCACAATCTTCGTTTTATAAAGATAATTGGAATCGGATATCAAAAACAACTTGAACGCGTTGACATTGACTTGAGAGTTCAAGCGAAAACTCGGAATTGGCAATCTTGCTCAGCATTAAGTAACTTTCTTTCGTACAGAAATATATAAAATTAATTTTCTTTCTTAAAACTTAGGAATGTGAAACTACTGTATAATGAACACGAAAACAACGAATGAAATGTCTCGTTTATTAGCACCGTTCGATTAAATCTCAAAAGCGATGCGCGACGTGTCTGCGATGTCCATCCCCGCAATGCCAGTCTCGCGAGAGGTTCAATCATCACCTCTGCAACGCCTTCGTCATTAAGCGGAGCAAACAACCTCGCTGAGCGTCTTCATTTTCCGCTGTCGCTTAATAAACTTTGAAATTTTTCTTCCTTCCGTATTCACGCTGCTCGATCATGCGTTCGTTTCGCATCGATGTTCGTCGAGCATCTCGTTCTTCTTCGAACATCCGCCTCGTCGAATGCAGCGCGCGCGCGCAGCTGATTACTTTTTTTTTCTCCTCGTCGCTGCTCCGTTCCCGCTTGTTCCCATTCGTCGCCAACGATACGAGCAAAATGGAACTTAATTCTGCCGCTATGTAAATTTGCGTGTGCAGAGACGCGAGGTATTTTTTCATCGGTCGCAATTATCGAGTCGCATCGACTACAGAGAAAGAAAGAGAAAGAAATTATTTTGTTTCTTTTTATTTCTCTTTCTCGTTCACGTGGCGTCTTCAACGTTCCTTTGCCCGATCCTCGTCGCGTTGTCTCGTATTTTATAGGTCAGCGGAGTCTCGCTCTCGTAAAGTCTTGAGGTAATCCCGTCATTTCTGACGACACCGGCGCGCGCCTTTGTTGGACGAATCAACGACTCCCTGGCTCTTCTACTCGATAGATTAAAACTTTTGCTTTGTTAAGAGCTCTTGTTTAACTGACAGCCCGTTATTTTAGCGCGACATTTATTAGAGGATCCAACGGCGCGCGTACCTCTTTTCGCCGATGATAATTGACTTGTCAGTTAGGCGCTTTGTGACCACAGTGTCCTGTGAAACTTTTCTTCCTTTTTTATAAGACAGTATATATATATATCGCCTGTTCTTTTGTGCGAAAGACAAGGTTGTTCTTTCAATTCGAAGATAAGCTGCGGAATTGCCAGTTAATGTCAACGTTAGTTTTGCGCGTATTTTTACGCTGAAAGTGCTCAGCAATGTGTCCTTTTCAATTAATTCGGTAACTAGCTCTTTTTTTCTTTTTCTGGTCGTTAAGTGTTCCAACAATTATTCTCTCTCACGACGATGATATCAAGGGGGAGAGAGAGAGAGAGAGAGAGAGAGAGAGAGAGAGAGAGAGAGAGAAAGATAGTATGAAACGTCAGCGACATTTAAATTATAATTTCTCACGACTAATGCGCGCGAAATTTTTAAAGTGCGCGCGACCCATAATTTTCGCGCCGCAATTACTGCAAAGACTTGTTTTTAATTTAGAAAAGCAAATACATGTATTATCTCTTTTCTTTCTTTTTCGGAGACAGATGTGTACACGAGAGCGCGGGCGCGCGATAACAAGATTTTTCTTTTGAGCAACAACAAGCGTTTTAAGTCAATTACATAAAAAAATTCTCGAGTTTCTGCCGTAAATAGAAACGTAATGCAATTTGTGCGCAAATAAATGAGTTTCATGCGATTCCGACTTTTAATATTTCCGCTTGCGGTAAGACATAGGACCCGGGAATTGCGCTGTTTGCTTTTTCGTTTAATAGCGGAATTAACAGAAATATCGACATATTGAAATTCTAAGATATTCTCTCGCGATGTTCTTTTGTTTCACTTTTTCTTTACAGAACGTTAATTTATTTGCAAAGAAGTTAATAAAGCGAAGAGGAATATGTGTGTGTGTGTGTATGTGCAGCGCGCACATATGTACGCCAAAGCATAATTACGATGGCGATGCTGGCGATGGCACATACATATGAGTCCTTCATTTCCGCGGGATTGACTTGCCGCGTATAATCAGCAAATCCGAAATTTATGAACGCGCGCAAAATACTACAAACGATCAGGACGTGTATTAACATTAACGGCGGCATTAATGGAGACAAAGAGCGGTGTTCTGCTAACGGTAGCAAACGGAGATAGCGACAGTTTCATTCGCACATTTTCCTACGTAGCACGAGATGCAGTTCGTTCTTGTCAATAGAACGTATTTGCGTTCACCTACATATGGCCACACGACAAATATAAAGTTAGTAGTTTCTCTCTCTCTCTCTCTCTCTCTCTCTCTCTCTCTCTCTCTTTCTCTCTCTCTCTGAGAGAGGATAAATTTTACAATAAAATTTATTTTATTCGACGAAATTCTCTAAACATTCTAAAGATATCGTCGCGATCTTTATCGAGGAAATACATATTGAAGTTGCTTAAAGTAAGTCTTTATGAAATGCAGTTTTATATTATCGATAAAAGCAGTTATAAATTTGAGAATAATTGAATGTAACACCTCAGATTTTACAGATTTACTTAAAGAAAATTCCATCACATTATTTTTTTTGTGATTGAGTAAGAAATAACTTTTAAACATTGCAAAGAAAATTCCGACGAATATATTCATATTTTTCCTAAAGAGAAAAACAAGATCCTGGGGGAGATTTAAGGACTTTGCCATCTGAATGTCAAACGCGCATATTTCTCGACGAGAATTTTGCTCTCGAGTCGCTTTTGCATGTTGCCTTTCGCAAAATCACTTTAAGTGCCGTTTGCACTTAAAGGGAGAGACGTTATGGTCATCTCGCGAGTATGAAAATCACACAAGTCCATCTCTTTCTCTGTTTCTCTCTCGAAGTTGCGCCAGCAACGTGTTGCATAATGCATCGCTCGGCGAGAGATGAATGCGCATCAGTGCATCGAGCGCGGTCTCGATCAACTAACAAAATGCAGCGAACCGCAAAATGCCTTTTTACCGTGGAAATCTTGTATTTATCGCGGCGCATCGCGCGTTGCACATGTAAACGATCGTCCATTGCGCGAGCCGGCGATAATAAATTCTATTTATTGCGACGCGGCTCACCGAACGCGCGAGATAACGCTGAAAATCGAAACTAAATTGGAACAAAGTGTCGCGCGCATTGTTTCGCGCGTGGACGCGCGCGTTTCGCGCAAAATTCGCCGGCAGTTTGCGAAGAGCTGTCAATTTGAACGTAATTCAACAATTAATTCCAGGTTGTGTCTGGTGTATGTGGGATGTGTCGCTTGTACGCGATCTGTCGTCGATCGCGTACGTGTTTTCTACGTCTTAAATATTTAGAAAATTGAGACTGATGTAATTTTACCGAAATTTATTCTCTTGTTATTTCATGTTAAACAACAAGAGGATAAATTTCGGCTGTTTGTTTCAGCATTTGAAACCGTCATACGTGTTTGTTGCGCGGAATATTTAATATCGTATGTAATTGTTTGCATATTTTCGTACCACGTTACAATTCCGGTAGCACCGAAACGTGTGAGAGGAAATAACTGTGTTTGGAAAACTTTCCATGTGAAAATCTAGAGCGAGAGCATTCGTAAAATCTCGTAGAAACAAATTCTTAGTTTTAATTAAAGTAAACGTGACTTTTTCACCTCTGTATCGCCTCTGTGCTATTTTATTCGAATTTTACGTCTGTTTGTGACAAAGAAAATACACGCCAACACACATTTTCGCGTGTCTCGAAGAATTAAATTTTCCGGCTCCGCGAGTTTTCACATTTTATAGGAGTTTCTCGAAGGAGCCCGTGCGACAGAAATTTCTCTGGTTTATTCTGCCTTAGGAAGACGATTTCAGTCTTCGATTCCGAATAGATACATATATATGTACATATATATGTATATAAAAGCTATATAAAGAGACATATCTTATGCTATTTTTCACCAGAACAGGTTGTTCTCGTATATTTGCACCGTGATCGAAGATCGAAACTCGCGTTCCGGAATTGGTACGGTTTTATTTTCGAAATATTTAAACGACTCTTGCTTCCGCGTCCGATAGCTCGGCAATTAGCAACGCCATTTATTTCGCGCTCTCGAAACACGAAAGCCACTTGTATCGGGAGAAACCTTTTGCTTCCGACCTACTACCGGATGTGTCCTTTCTCGTGGAAAATATGAATGGTCCAAAACCACCGCGGCGAGATCTCTTGACCGCGATAGGCGGTACGTCCGCGGTTCTTTTATCGCTCGTGATTTATGACGCGAATCGACTCCAAAAAAAAAGAAGTGACATCGCTCAATCCGGCTCGCTCGCTCATATATTTGCGTTACTCGCGAGATTGCGCACTTTACGGCACTTTGCGCGAGCGAGCGTCTTCGGTGCGGCGCGCAAAATGCGCCACTTATCGTTTTATTTTCTTTATCACCTTTAGCGCCTATACCGCTCTTTTCAGACCCTCTCCCTCCGCTTTTTCGGGCCGAACCCCTGTAGCGAACGTCGGGAAAACTGTACAATCGATCATACACACACACGTATCTCGAAACTTGATTCTGTTAAACTGACAAAAGACGAGAAAGGGAAGATCGTAAAGTCGCAAGCGAGCCGCACAGAGAAGCTGCATAATTATATGCGTTTCTTTGATAATGTTCGCGTGTGTCTTTTGTGGTCGCAAGTTTACAGAATGCCAAGGAAGTTTATTCTATACAAAATGTCTGAGAAAGTAAAACATTTTGACACAACCAAAGTTTAAAGATATATTGTGTATGTGATATCTTTGCGAGACGGGCGACAGCTTGGTGAGTCGATGTTGGCATAGCTCTGTGGGGGCGGACCACAATACCAGGTTCGAATCTCGTCGCCTCGCTGTCGGTGGTCAGAGTCCACCTTGCCAAAACTTGTAGGTCCTGTATCCAAAAACAACACAATTTTTTTTTTTTTTTTTTTTTTTTTTAAGCATTCTCTTTACGATTTTCATCTTTTTTTAAAAAAAAGAGAGAGAGAGAGAGACTAATCGAGTTTTCTTAAGTTTTTCAAAATTTCAATGGCCTCGTAAACCGGATTAGCCGGATTTCGGCTTCTCGTCTGCAAACAATTAACAAGTTCATTCTGTCCGTAGAATCATCCGCGCGAGCGATAAAATCCAGTCGGGTGTGAGTTGTTTCTCCTCGTAGGAATGCAATTACCCGGGGCGCGGTTTTAACGAAGAAGAAGCCGAGTACGTCGAGTAAGAGTCCGGACGTTTTGCGGAAAATTTCATTTAACCGAACCGCGCGTGGCTAAACGGGCGCAGGATTAAGAACCGCGGGGGATTAATGTTAAGTACCCCGTACCGAACGGACTTGGAGAGAAACGCCGCGTCTCGCGGCTATTTTATATCGAGGGGATGGAAGCGAAAAAATTCCGGGAAGGAAGAGCGAAAGTACCGAGAGAGGACTCGGCAGGATACAAATCGTACATATTGCATCTTGCCGCATCCGTAATCCGCCACTGTGTGCTTGTACAGGTGCATAAAATATGCTGCCGTAAAACCGCAAATCCTATTTACGTAACGCGTTCCCGTCGTGAATTTACGGGGACATCTTGCGACGCTGTAAGATTAATAGATACGAGGAGCTGAACAGAAAGAAAAGCCACGTCTAATATACGAAAACGCGACTGCCATGACTGATCGCGGTTATTATACTTTTTGCCACGCGTCTATCGCGGAAGGGGAATCAGCAAAGAAACTTTTATTTTAATTTTAAGAAATAAATTGCATACATTTTTTTACATATCGCACAAATTTGCAACTAATTCTGCTTCTATTATATCTTTTTTCTTCGTATTATATACAAAAACACAATGTTGCGTTAATTTTTCTTCGACGATTTACTTGAAACTGTTTTTATGTGTACGTTTATGTATTGTTTATTAAATTCTGACTTTTCTATTATTATTATTTATATTTTACATTTAATGAGAGAATATTTTCTGAATATATATTTCTCTGGCAATAACATTTATTGTTAATTGTATTTTCCATTTTTGTTTTTTGAACGTCATATTTGTTAATTACACACGTAATTAACTCGATATTTCGATATCAATTTTCGACATTACTTTTTTCAACAATTTTCAAACTTTCTAGACTGATATATCACAGCGATAATTCTTTGTGTACATCAAATTTACTTGCACGTTACAAAAACAGATTCTTAGCTAAAACAAATAACGTTAATCTTTAAATACAGATGCGTTGAGTCACTGGAGATACGTTAAGTTTAATCCAATAAATAATTATTGGATTTTATGAACGCTTGAATATATTAAAGATTCCATTATCGTTAACCGAATTTCGTCGTATATCGATGTATCTGCGGTTCGCAGTTTTTTTTTGCGCGGATTAATTGCGACCGCAAATCAGATATTACTGGCGTTTAGTAATTACACGCCATGACGGGAAACGGCGTTTATTGACGACGGCACGCGATATCCCCCCGTAAACCCACCGAACAACGATTTACCTGTCATACAATGATCGAAATATTTTATAAACCCGGACGTGTTGTCAGGTCGATGAGTTGTGGTCGAATCCGTCGCGACCGATTTGTGTAACCGCAAATTGGTGGGTCGGTCTTTTTTTTCGCATTGGAGAGGCGGAAACACCGGCGATCCGCGCGATCCGACATACACCGGAGAGGAAGCACGAATTAATAATACGAGTCTTTAATAAGTTTATTATCCCGCGAGCTGAGCGAGACTTCATCATCAGTTTAACATATCGGGAAATAAGTGACAAATGAGGTGCCGAAAAAAAAAGCTTTTGTAGTTCCGAATAAAGCAGCTCGTTACGCGGCGCTCGACTGAATAAATAGCTCGCGCGCTAAAAGGCTTTTTTTTTTCACATCCTACGCCAAAGCGAGAATGAGTCACGGATTAATTTGCTCGGACGTATTTCAGTTTCGCGTTAATTCGCGCGTCGCTAATTTGCTGTAATTTGCATTTGTGCATTCATGCACGTTAATTTTATCAGTTCACGTTTCGCGATACATGAATTTCATTCTGCTACTACGTATGTACGAGTACTGGTAATTATTATAGCATTTAATTGCGAAGCATTTGTAAACTTACCGAAAATCAGCGATGTACAGTTGACATATTTTGAGCGCATAGTTCGGTAATAAGATGAATACTTCAGAAATTGCGCTATAACACGAAATATAATTCACGAAAATTTCACTCGCCAACGTGTATGTGTGTGTATGCGTGTCTGCTAATATCTGCCAATGCGTAATTCAGTTATTCGAAACTTCACTGTAAACACTATCCCCGCCGAACTTCGAATCTCCACATACAGGGCGCAACTCGGAGATGTAATACGGGTTATAGTGTTCCGCTACGCTTATAGCTTTGCGTAATTAAATTTCTCTCGGTGCAATGAACGGATGCAACGAACGATCGTGTGTGTCCGGCTATCTTTCCAATTTCGATTCTGCCGGGCTGCAAGAATGACGAGGCGCGAATCTCTCTCGTATACATTTCGCGAAAAAGCCGATAGAAATAATTTTGTCCTACCGAGTTGCAAATTTACAGAAATTGTAAAACACAGAGAACAGTGTAAAGAAAGTAGAATAATATAATATTAAAAGTTATGTAGGTATCTCGTTTTATTGTAAATTTACAATAAAATAAAAGAGTCGATAGTAGAAAACGGTACAGAGCAAATAGATGACACGCGCGCGTGTGTTTTCGCGCGACAATGTAGATATTCGATTATGCGAAAAATGAAAACGCCAACGTTTAATTGTTTGAAAAAAGAGAGAGACAGAGAGAGAAAGAAAAAAAAACGTATTAAAAGTCCAACATTGTCGCTCAAACATACCAAACGTTCATCTACTTTGAAGTAAAAATAAATAATTAAGTTTTGAAATTCATATTACGGGACAGTTTATCAACTGCTGCGTGTTGTGAGAGCTGCATTTGCGTTAACAAAAGGTATCAACGTGTGTTCTCGCAGCTAAACAATTTTTGCGCTGTTATTGCACTTCGCAATCAATACCGTTCTTTTGATCAAGCAACGCAAATGTGTTAAGCCGGCGTTACCGCGCCGTTAAATATGTATACCACATCTGTTACGTACCTACACACAAGTTCGCGTAAACATGAAAACAAACTTTTAAAATCACATTTAATAAGAGAAAAACCAGACCAGTTATTAATTAAAGAGTACCGTTGTTAAAGAATTGTTGATAAACTGAAGCGCAACACACAACACACAGATGGTAATCACAGATGGTAATCACAGATATTTTATTATTAAACTCCGTAAATCACAATGTAATTCTCGGCTAATCAATTGCGTTAATTAACTTACAAATGTGAACTTACATTGTTTATCGAATACCAATATCTGACAATAAAACGTAACTGTTGCAATTAATAAAATACCGTTATGAGATATATATCAAAACAGAAATCAGTTTTTTTTGTTTCATTTACAAAACGCGCGTGTGTGAAGCTTTTTGCAAGATTATATTTATAAAAAATTATAATATGAACGTTCCCGTATACACCTGATTTTAGAACACCAGAGATGGAAAAATCCCGTTGTATTATACGTCACGTAGGATAGGAAAGCTTTTGCAAAGCTCTTTCTTAAACCGTTCGTTTAAATCTTCATCCTCCGAAAAATTTGCGTAAAATTCTCAAGTCGTGGAAATTTACGTCTCTTTGCACGAGGAATGATAAAATTTGCTGCGTGCCCCATACCGCTTGGAAACGAAAGAATGCACGCGGACGTACTCGCGTAGAGAGTGAGAGAGAGAGAGGATTTTGTGATCCGGAACCAACTGTCGCGGAAGACCGGGGCTTTCTTTTCCGAGTTTATATTCAGACTCCGGCTCGCCGCGGGATTGCGCGGGTTTGCGAGACGCGCAGACTCGTTTGCGTAATGAGCGTGTTTTATTATTTAATCCCCTTAAACTCTTCCGGATTATAGCGCAAGCCGCTCTCGCCGCTCCTCTCCGTCTCGTTGAGCGGCGTCTCCGCGCGTTAATTAGCATCCCCTATGTTACGTTTCGCAGAAGAACCCGGAGATTCCGCTGGTTTTTTGTTTTCCAGGCGGTTGCCGGGAGAGTAGGGAGAAAAATTGCATTCGCACGCCCTCGCGAGTCTCCGTGCAGTCGTATAATAATCTCGATGCCGAGAGAGCGTTGCCGGTGCGCGGCGCGTAATTGGTTTCCTGGACTTAAATATGGCAGGTGCAAACGCGCCGCCAACGAACAGGAAAGGATGGAAAAAAACGGGAGAATTCTGTTGTGAGAACGCGTGATGAAGATTCGGAAGATTAGCCGCGCAAACTTTTCCACATTTTCACCGTCTCGTTTAATAAGAGTCTCATTAATTATTAGCAGCGCGTATCTACTAATTTAAATCGTTTCGTAACGCGGAAGGAATTAGCAAATTAATTGTTACGTGTGAATTTAACGTAATATTAACTATATTAATTACATTGTTATTGTATTAGGTTGTTGTTGTTATTATTAGCATATACTTTGTTCTCGATGTTTGCGAAATGAAACGTATCTTATTGACAATAAAGCAATTAAATATTAAATGAACAATTGAACATTAAATGATTAAACTATTGAGAGAATTATAATCGGGAAATACGAGGGGAGCAATAGAAAATTAATATTTATCGAACTCTGATTATAATATTATATAATCATACATTCACACACACGCAAACATTGCTTCTATCATGAATATCGCAAATTACAATCAGCGTTGAAACTTTTACTCTGTCACGGATTATATCTCAGTTCGTTTGATAGTTTAAGAAAAATATTGAAGTTACAATAATTAGATTCTATCGCTGATGGAAGTTCATTCGAAAGTTATGTAATATCTTAATAATTATATTAATTAGCGTGAAATGAAAACTCGTTTGCACAAAGTGAGCGGAAAAGCGCAAAGTTGAACAGCAGTTAAGACAGTTTCGCGGCTTTCATCACGCGGAAATCCTACTAATGCCGAAGCAGATGGTGTCAAAACTGGCAGGAACTTTTCTTTATGTGCACCTGCGTCTTCATTACGGATGAAAATTCATTCCGCCGTGGCTTTCCGTCGTGTTTGTAGCAATAACGTCACGTAATGAATACGCGACACACCGCGCTTAATACCGTCTTTAGCAACTTCGTCGGCATCTTCGTCTTTTGCCATGTTTTCCGAAATGTATGTAATCTCTCTCAGCAAATGCTCTTATCACATTCAATCTAGCAAATTGTTCAATTAATTTTGCATTTCGCTGATTTTTTACTTAAAGCAAAAATCAAATATAAATCAAAATAAATTTCAAAAGTGAAAAATTCTTCGCGATTTAAATATCAAGAAAAGACTTCGAAGTTTTCGGTTACTTTTGATGAACAGAAGAACTTATTTCCTATAAATTCTGGATTTTGAAATTCAAAAAGACTCAAATCGCTCGATATCAGAGAGTTTTTCCTTCTTCATTAAAATCGCCATCGAGCCAATTCGGCTTGTCAAAGAGGAGAAACATACACACAAATGTAAACATGCACACCGCTTTAAAACGCTGCTAGAGTCGCTCGTCCGAGCATCGTCTCCGCGATAGACAGGATCGCAAGATTCCGCATCGCGTATATACGCGCTTGGACGGCCGCATATTAAAAATTGTGAGTACAGAAATTGCGCGCGCGCACATTTGCAAGCACAGCCTCTTTCTGGCGGAGCGAATGACCGAGATTTTTAAAAAATTACAGCTTTTATCCGCAGCGCATCTGGATTCGCGCGCGCATTTCGTACATCAGACTCGTGATAATGAAAACAAAAACATCCAAGATACGCGGTTGCGAACGGAACATGCCGTGGCATTTAATTACCTTTCTGTAGTTATGCATAGGCCACGTTCCTCTTTTCCGCAAACGCATGCGAATGCATCGCGACGTGCTGATTCGCCG
This sequence comes from Pseudomyrmex concolor, assembly GCA_014839585.1. Classification (NCBI taxonomy): domain Eukaryota; kingdom Metazoa; phylum Arthropoda; class Insecta; order Hymenoptera; family Formicidae; genus Pseudomyrmex; species Pseudomyrmex concolor. The sequence continues at coordinate 282 of QVOB01009910.1, read as the reverse complement.
ATAGAGGCGGTTTGCGGCACTTGACGTTTCTGATTGTGTGTTAAACACGTCTAAATATAATTAATAGACACGTTTAATAATCTTGTTATATACACAATATATCACATAAATTATTAATTAAAACAGTGCGCAGTTCTGAATGTTTGTCAGAATGCTTGGACATTTTATGCAGAGCTTTGTATGTGTGTATGCCATATATATACAGGGTGTCCCAGGAAGACCGTATCACCGCTCGTAGGCAGGTAGAAGGGATTATTCTGAGTCGAAAAGTTCTGAGCCATT
>QVOB01009909.1:0-29848 GCA_014839585.1 Pseudomyrmex concolor | reverse complement strand
GCGAAGACAATTTCGTAAACCAATTTTTATTCCACTGATGATGTTTCGTAACAACTAAAATTTTTATGTACACATTCGTGGTGATTTCGAAATCGCTTTCTTTAATTAACTCGAGTAACTTGTGCGAGTTGGTTGAAAATATTGGAAGCTAAAGCAATTGATTCTTTTTTTTTTGTCAAATGTTGTGAATTGCACGAGTGCATGTATGATAACTGACTGCGTGTGGTGGTGGATTAAAAAATGTTATGAGTTCATTGATTCTTCTTGCGCGGATAAACGCGTCGTCACGTAGAGCCCGCGCAGATTAAACGGTTATTTACGTGGAGAAATCGAGCGCACTCTCACGTAAATCGCCGTTTTACGTCTCTATCATTGAACTGGTCAACCTCGCGAGTTCTCGGAAGAAGCGCATTATTGCATGTGGCGATACGATTACAGCAATTCAGCGACATACCTGGGCGTCCCGATAAACGTTTTTCCGTACCGCTTCGGATGTACGGAGAGAAGAAAGTATGTTTCCCGCCATTTGATTAATATCGAGCGCACAATTCAGAGAATTTTATATAAGAAATTTACAGAATACTTTATAGAATTTTAAATAAAATTGCACGGATGAAAATCCACGAAACAAAACGTTATATCAGTCGCAAGAATACATTTCAATTTATAATTATTATAATTGTGCGATAATTCATATAATTTCTATATTATGATAATTCAATTCATACGTTACGCTTGCATAACGTTATTTATGTAACCGCTTTCTCTATTTTTATAGCATAACTGAAATATATGAGCGAAATGTATCAAAATAGCGCAGGAAACGCATCCTTGCGTCGCGGATAAGCAAATCGAAGGAAGCTAGGAATTTTTACTTGTTTTTTTTTTTTCGAGAAAAGTGCCGCGAGATAGGCAAAGTGCGACGTCCGCGCACTTTGTCTGTCGGAAGCGCGCTATCGTGTACGTTGCTCGCGATGGCGTTACTTCCGCAAACTTACGCGTTGCGGCAACGCACCCGTGTCCGACGCTAATGCATTCGGCCGAACACGATACTTACACGACGTGCATGTCTCGCCAGAAATCCCTACGCTTTGCTCGCGTCCTGTTTGTTACCCAGTCGCAAATCATTACGAGAGTCGGCTGGTAGTATACTCCAGTGACCCGTGAATGTTTGTCGACCGTTCACCGATCTGTTCGCCGGCGAAAGGCGTGGCAACCCCCCTCAATATCGCATTCTCGTATCACCGGTATATACGAAGTATCCGCAGGATTTAACGAATTCTCCGAATGCACGAACAAAGTCTCGGAAGATTAACCGTCGAAACGCGCAACATTCGTTCTCACGCGAATATTTTGTTGGAATTTTAATAATACATTCCGAATGTTTTCCACGATAATATTATACATTTTCCCGTACGTTTTCCACGAAACAAATACATTAGACGTACCAAATTATTTAACAATCTAATGTTTGTTATATTTAAATGTCAAGATACATGTTTTCGTGTCTATTTTCAATGTCTGTCTCTAAAAACTACTTAAAACACTAGAACACACTTTTTGCGTCTGCCCTGTGTGTTTGCGGCACAATTTGTCAAAACGGATAATAACGTGAGAGCCATTAGTAGCGAATTTCTGTTTCCCGCAAGATTAAATTGCAGAGCAGCAATAATCCAGCTGGTGAATAAACACACGGCTTTCGTTCGTGACTTAGTACTTTAATTGGCACCGCGTTGCGCAATTCGATCCTTGACATACGTTGGAAAACCGCGTGCTGCGTCTCTCATGAATGTAATTCTGGTCATTGTGTAACAAAACAAAACTGTGTTATTCCCGGCGGCAAGATTCTCCATATATTGACCCGCGTTGAACATATAGAAATCATTTCACGCTGCGTGTGAAGAATAAAACGCGTTATCTAATTAGCGCGCGTCGCATAATAATAAAGCGCACGATTCAAGGTGTTTTTATAAACGCGAGGCCGCACTTTCCCGTTATACTATCGACGAACGCTGCGCACAAGATAAATATAAACGGAACGTCGGATAAAAATACAAATTTTCTGATCGCGTTAAAAATACAACGCGTACGTAAACGAGGCGAGATGAATGATCCGATGTTGTTTTGTGCTTTCAGATGACGCATCACACGTTATTATTTTCGCGGAGGCTGTCACTAGTTTTAATACTGATAGCGACATGCGTCGCGACAGCGGAATCGTCCGTCAGGGAGAGGAGGCACGTCGATATCGAGGAATCTAGTCAACGAGATGGCAAGGAATATGCGTTGGGAAACCGGGACGCGAGCAGCAGTACGTCGAACAACAAGATCACCGCGGAACCCGGAAGGAAAGTGTCTCACCGACTGATCGAGGGTCACCTGAGATTTGATTCGAGACGCCGTGACGACGGCGAGTCGCTGTGGGACGATGGAATTCTCATGTCCGCGGCCGGTAACGGAAAGGAGGGAGGGAAAAGCACCCGCGGCGGCGGCGGCAGCAGTGACGACGATGACGAAAAGAAAACGCTCTCTCAGCAGGTCAAGGAGGGCAAGTACGGGCTCATACAGAACGAGATTTACAGCAAGCAGCCGAAACGACCGGGCATCATCAGTTATCTCGGTAATCCCGAGGTGCCGAAGGACACGATTGACAATCTGGGAGGTCTTGACGAAGAAGAAATCTGGTTAGCCGAGAATCACGTCTTGATATTGAGAGGCGGGAAATTTCCTGAACACGAGGACGGGCAGCAGAATGGCGGTAGCGACAACGAACAGCCGAAATGGCCGCCCATTGACGATTACAAGGCGCCCAGACGACAGGTCAAGATACCGGCCCGGCCGAAGATACCGCCGCCCTTTCCGGTACAGCTCACAGAAGGGGGGCCAGTACAGATCATTGGTCCAAACGGCACCAGGGAGGAAATCGGCAACGACACTCTCGATTACAGCACGGATCCTCTCTACACGAAGGGATTATTACCGGGAGAGAGCCCGTACTTTTCTATCGCTCCCAACGGCACGATATTCGCTCCGGATCTGACCGGTCCTTCGCAGAACTTTTCCGTCGAGGAAAAGTCGTCTAAAGATATCAATGAAAAAATTGGAATAAAGCCTGAGCCTCAACCACCGGGAAGTTTTCCGCCGTTCTACCATGCCATACCGCCCGGCGCGGTCTTCGTGCCACCGCCGAGCAATCAGTCGGATTACGACGAGGAGGATCAATCCATCTACTATCCGCCACCGTACAGCTTCCACTACCCGCAAGACAATACGACCGCCGTGCCACCGGGCCCGCTTGTGCCCGGCATTATACTACCACCTCCGCCGGATTTCTTCTCCGCGCTGGACGACAAAAAGACTACCACGAAAAAGTACACGAAGCGGCCGACGACTACGCCTTCACCGTCTACGAGATCACGACCGACTTATCTGCCACCGAGAAACTACACGACCAAACATCATAAAAGCTCGACCGTCTTACCAAGCTTAGTAACCAAGACAGGTCCACCTTCGAGCACTGTTTCAGTAACCGTCACGAAAGTGTCTCTCGGTCGTACGACCAAGAACGCGACGAACAATTTCACGCCTAAGCAGAGAATTAATGTCGTGGAAGTTACAACGGAAACATCCAAGAAACCGCAGACTCTCGAAAATACAGACGATGACACTATCAGTCCCGTGATTGGGAATCAGGTGTCCGAGGCGACGACTCAACAGAAAGACTGGTCCACTCCGGTGACGAGCAAAACGATTCCGGTTCTAGCGTATTATCCGTCTACCACGCAATCATCGTTGGACAGACCAGTAGAGGTAACTCCGGCTTCTATAAAGAGCATCATCACAACCAGACACCCGGGTCGATCTCCTAACCACGCGTCTTATTACTTCTACGAAGAATCAACCGACGAGAAAGCTGGCGTCACATCAAAACCGTCTATTTACTATGAAACCACCACAAAGTCGCCGTACTACAACATCGACACGTCACGACCTAAGCAAGTCGAGCACAAGAAACATTATTATGCTGTCGAGACGATCGAGCCGGTCGAGACGCCGAAGGATTACAAGACGAAGATAATCGACAACATCGTGAAGAATTCGCAGACGTTCCAGTACACCGACGACTCGGAGATCACGTCTTCGAAGTTCGGCGCTAACTCGACGCCGCGAGATCAAGGTCAACGTATGCTGGGCGACCAACCACCGATTTATTATCAGCCGGCGCGTCCGAATCATCCGCCGCAAACATACTACACCACTCCGAAATCGCAAACGTACTATCGACAGACTACGAAACCGAAGCCGATCTATCAGTATAGCTTTCAGATAGCGGATTACTCGAAACGCGGCGATCAGAGATCGTCGTATCACAGAGAACAGCAACAGGACGCATCGTATAGCGAGTATCAGAACGTCAAGTCCGGTATCCGGCAGTACGAGTACGAGGACATCGACACTCCGCGGAAACGCGTACCGTACAAGACGCAATATCCAGTCTATCCCGCGAATCCGACTGTTATAGAGACAACGGCCAATCCGCATCACGCGTACTTCACGCAGCAAGATGAGAAACTGCTGGACGACGTCACGAAAGAATATTTTACGATCTTCGGCAAGAAACTGACGGACACGGGAATATCGAGCACGACGCCGATCTACGGGAAATCGAGTAGCGTTACGGAAAAATCCGCCCACGACGTGAACACCTACGTGCCGAACGCGTACAAGACCGGTCGACCGGTGACCACTTATAAGACGCCCAACGTGAAAGTGCACTACGGCGATCAGTCGCACAAACCGTATTCGCTCAAAGACGACACTTTGGTAAACTATCGACAACCTCTGCCGCCGATCAATCCGGACAGCGAGTTCATCGAGCCGAAACCTCGACTGCAGCAGCCGTCGCCGTTGCCCGGATACGAGTTGCAGAACTACCGACTGCAAAATCAAGAAGTTCATCAACAGCAGCGACCTACCTCTCGTTACAGAATCCAGAACACAGTGCAGCCGGCGAACGGACAACGTACCAACAATTTCGTGCCTCTCGCTGAGTCGCGAGAGGAACTGGAGGAAATCCAAGAACCCGTGTCGCTGTTGGACGACATCGACGTCAACTACAGAAACCCACGTCCTCCCGTTAACCCTGATGCCGAATTCATCGATCCCGTCCCAGCTCAAGACATCAATCACTCGGACAATCCCAACGCGTACTTTGCATACCGTCTGCCCGGCGATGTCAGTCACTTTTATTTCCTGACGCCGCAGGCGATTACGCAACGACAGGATCAGAACGACGGATACGTGTATCCGAAGCCGCGAGTACCGAGATTACTTAGACGCAGACGGCATCGCCAGGGTAGCGTCTGAAAACGCGTGTTTTTCCGTAGCGCTTTCAACGGCAGCCCCATAATAATGCCATAAATCTCGCGCGGATAAAAACCCGCGTCGCGGTCTCCTTCAGCACGGCGCCGCATGTTTTTATATAATTTATTGTACTTGTAAATACGAATCGACTAAGTTAGATAATTATAACGTTGTGTTACACGAGAGAACTGCTTAATTTATTACGCAACCCGATCTTCCCGCTTTAGAACGACTTGGGTACGCGATATCGTACTGTGTATCTTACAGACGCGACCGTGTACTGCGCATTGTCTGTGATTACCGACGAAAGTTAGACATATAACATATAACATGCAGTTGCGAATGACATGCTTTGATGCGCTTCAACAGACTGCTCTTTCGCAACGTTTTACGTTTTACGTTTTCTTTTACGAAGTTTTCTCCACGTGCCGAATAATATCAGAAACAATAATTTCATCGCGAATCTCTATCTGTAATACGAGATTAGAAGAACTTTTTATATGAATTAGAATGTACATGTACACTCCCTTCCTAAACTTATTTATGTACTCTTGTTTTGTATATTCTACTATATTAACGATATTATTTGTAATAATTCTTAGTGTCGTACGAGATATTTTTCAAATAATAATGTATGTACAAATGAAATATATCAATAAAATCAAGTATGCATGTAAATGCAAAGCAAAGTTTTGTAAAATGTTTTAATCTACACACGTTTCGCGACACACTCCTGTTCCTAATTTTACTTCTTTCGACATTATTTATAACATTTATAACGTTTTAATTTATAAATTATAGCAGTGTAGACAAAAATAAATATATTATAAAAGTATAGTGTGTTTAAAACGTGTGTTGGAGAAAAACATAAAGATAAATAAAAAAAAGAAAAAAAAAAACACTCACCAGTGTCGATTTCTTGCGTTTGTGCTGGATCAGGCAATGGATAATCATGCAGTCGCAGATAGACTTCTATTGCACATTTCGCAGCTTTGAAGTAAAACGGATGAGCTCGTAGAACGTCCTCTAGCCTCAGTAGACCGACGTAAGATCGTAACGTCATTTTCCTCATGCAGTACGTATGGAAATCGAATTGGTCCTCAATGATCTCCGAAAAGTGCTGTAATGCCAATCGCGGCATTGATATAACGAATCACATGATTCGCGAGTATATATTGTAAACGCATAACGTACAACTTACCCTGTCAACTTCGTGGCACTTTTTTAACGCTTCCCCGTATTTCCCAAGACGTTTGTACGCGTTGGCAGCTTCTGTTTGAATCCACATACACTGCATCTCGTTCAAGTTCTCCATCGCCAGAACTCCTTCTCTCGTAAATTTCCCACAGGTCTCCTCCGCTTCCTTGATAAGATTCGCACGGAGCATGTATTTGGCACATTTAGAATTGATATATCGGTCAGCCGTATCCAATCCCTGCGCCTCATCCAACCACTTGTAAGCTTCTTGAACGTTTCCCGCGTGCTGTATCGACAAACGTACGAGAGCTTCTTTAGGCCACATATATCTCTTACATTGTTTCTTGTAATAAAATTTTGCGTTCGACGATAATGTGTGATAACAATCATTACATAAAATTCTACCTTGTAAATTCGTCCTTTGGTAACAAAAAGTTCTATAAGCGTAGGAGTGTGATCTATGGCAGCGTCAATCTCCATCAACGCCTTTTCTGTTTCACCGAGATAATCGTAGTGTTGGGCCAAATAGTAATACGTCCATAGCAAGGCTGATGCCGGCTCTCGCGGATTATCCTTTTCTTGATCGCTGAAATGATCGTGAAGTTTTAACGCCTCCTTGTACTGCAGAAGCAGAGACGATATAACTTCGACTTTTTCTTTGTCGGTGTACAATGAACGAAGATTCACGAATAACGGTGGTATGCCTTTATGAAGTCCTAAAATAAATACATATATTTAATTATTAAATATACATGGTACATCGTGTCAAGTATTATTTATTGAAGATAAATAATCATACAGAAAAAGATTACCTCTCCGTAAATATCGATCAACCAAGACTTTAAATTCATCTCCTGTTGCGTAATTAAGTTGCAAACGGCGTGGCGCAGACGCCCGTGGAAAAAGCTCCTCGTATCTCTGAAGCATCCTCAGTGTTTCACTCGGCGAGGTGTGTCTTTCAGCTTCTGCTAGCCTAGTGTAATACGTTATATTTTCAGGATTAATATCTAACAGCTCCTTGTAAACTTGTTCAGCTTCCGCATATTGCTTTAATTGAAGTCTTAGTTTACCTGAAAGAAAAGTAGATTCAAAAGAAATTTGAATATAAACAATATTGTATAAACGATATCATTTTAATTGTCCATATTTACCATAAGTCTCCTTTACAGTAACCTTGTCACAAATTTGATCACTGTATTTGTCTAAGTGCTTTAACGCTTGTTCACATTCCCCTGATTCTTGAATAACCATATTCTGATATAACAGTAACTCGCTATGCTCATAATCGTAACATATCTGTACAAATTAATGTAAATTTAATCATTACACATCTTCTATCGAGTGAAACACTGCTTATAAGTGGCATACCATTGGAGAATTTCGAAAAGTATCTAAAATTTTCAGAGCCATTTCATAGTCTTGTAACAAGTGATATGAAATGGCAAATCCAATCCATGAAGCTCGTTGGGTAGGACGTAACATAAACAATTGGTATCTAGTATCCTAAAAGAAATAATTGATAAACATATATAATCATTTATATAACGTACATATCTCACGCATGTTACAGTAGTAAACTATAATACACAAAAATATATAAGACAAAATATTTGTATCAATTCTAGAAAACAAATTTACCTTATAACCTTCCAGATCTCGCATCTGTATTTGTAGCAATGACAAATCCCTAAGAATTTGTATATTGTCTTTATCCCACCTGAGCGCATTTCTGTAACACTTAATGGCTTCGTCATACTTTTTATCAGAGCGCTGCAGGAGACCGTAAACGTGCCAACACACATGAGATTGTAGGTCATTTCTGAGGCCACGTCGGACATGATCGTAAGCTTCTTCTTTGCGGCCTAAACAGTTCAGGGTGAGACCTTTCATCGCCAAGGTCTCTCCATGTTCGCTGAACTTTGGGTTTGATAGGATTTGTTTCGCAAACTTCAGCCCATTTTTGTATTGTTTGTGTTCGTAACATCTCTGTAAGAAAGAACATAGCGTCATATCGTGAAAATGTGTGTAACAGGGTTAAATGAGAGAGGTTTGACGAATTCTATTTCTGCGTTTTTCGCGCGAGATCGGCGATACCGATTGTCATAGGATACTGCCGGGCGAGACAGCTTTTCATTCATTAAGTCAAGCGCGGGCGTTGCGTGCCGCGGTCACCAGTGACTTTTCTCCGTTTTTCCGCGAAGAGTGCTTTATCATGAGAGCATGATGAGCGCATTCTAATATTTGCCGGAGAGTGGGGTATCCAAAACAGAGTATTTTGATCGGCTATTACTCACCAGAATTCGCTTAAACAAGGCATTTTCTTTCGGGGGCAGAGGGTTCGATGAGGGCATTTTTGTATAACTACAAAAATAGTGGGCCTTTTCCACCCGATAAACTTAATTTTCACCACAAAACCTCGTGGCCACAACGAAGAAGTCGATCTCCGATCACGTGATCATTTGCGACAATGATGTTCCGCCGGAAGCGTTGCTGCCACGGTGCCGCACAATTCAAGTGAACGTAACCATATCGTAACATCGACTACGATCGATTGCCGATTATACTACAAAAAATATTAAGAGCAATGATAAACTTTTGTAAACTTAACGATGTTTTTGTTTTTCTTATAACGTCTGAGTGTATATTTATAAAAGTCGACTTTTACTTGGCCTTTTCGTGGCTTGACTATACAAATCGACGTTAACGCAATACAATCTTCGACGCTGCAGAGCAACTAGTTAGGCAACGCCTTCGACTGATCCTTTTCCTACAGCCAGCCATGCGCAGTGAGAGTCACTCTTCACCAATCAGTTGACGAGTCGCTTCGTTCTGATTGGCCAATCCGCAACCGCCAATCGCGACCAAGCTACATCTCTAGTAGTACGGATAATATTTATGCCATCTATGTCTATTATATCAACCGAGAGGCGAGCGGCCATTTCTCAGTTCCCGCGCTCTTGTCAATCTGTCGCGACTCCGTTGCTCGTCTCACTGCAGATTTGAGCACATTTAAGAGCCTTATATCATAAAAATACAAAGTAGATTTCTATAGGTACATGCAATAATATAATTAACTAAAATTCATAATAATAACTTAATTTCTTTTCGTGGATGAGTTATAAAAAGCATCGTACATTTATCTTTTTTTTTTCGAAGAGAATAAACGAGGCTAATGAAATCGTTTGAAAATTTGTAATCCGATTAGATTCACAATCGTAGCAGAACTATTCCGATCGTAGAAGCAGATGGTCAAACGCCGTACGAATGACACAAATGAGGCAACTCTAATGATTATAAATTGCGCTGTGAGAAGATAGAAAAAAAAAAAATTATCGAAAACTCGTGCGTCAAATAAAAGTTTCACGAACGGGCAGAAAAAATGGCGCGAAAGCGTGTCAGATAATGAAACATCCGTCAGTAGCTGCTATTTATATCTCATCCGGTAGATTCCATATTAGACATACATATACTAAGACCCTCGTATTTATGTAAATTTGCAGACGTAATGCGCGTCTTACGCATTGGCCTACGACAATGTGCAGCTCGACGAGCAGAGCTCTCGGACCCCATGCGATGCCCCTGACGCGTAACCACGATCAACTACGATATCCGGCGGCTCGACTGTTAGTATAAACGAGGCACAGTAATTACTCGCGCATTATAGAACAGCGCGCGAAAGGGCCCGGGATATAATTGCATCGAGAGAGGGAGAGTCGACTTGATAATATCTAATTAAAAAAAAACACGCGGCGTAGAAAACGCGTTTTATTTTCTTTGGCTTTTGCGTATTCTCTTTCTTTCCCGTCAGATGCGTACGATAGACCACTTGTCTCCGTGCTACGTATAACACGCGGAGTATCGGTAACGCGCGGTCGTTAACTCGCAAGGATGAGCTCCGTGCTAACAAAAGACGATACTACCTATTTGCCACCGCGAAATGTTTTTCTTCCTCTTGAAAACGCTTTCGTTACGATCGCTACATATGTATTGCTAACGAGAGAAACGAAGAAAGATGCATCGTAACAACGAACGATATCGTGCGTAAACAAGATGATATCCAGAAGTCCATCTCTCGCGACGGTATACATTCTCTCATTAATACGAAACTTTCTCTTCTATTAATGGAGAAATGTGCGGAAAGTATTTTAAGATAATCGTGAAGACTTGAACGAGTTTTAATATGCAATTTTCTTTGAGAGAGATGTACGCGTCTGTTGAATATTTTATGTTTATGTATTGGTCTCTCTCTTTTTTATCCTATTCTCTTAGCCTGCGTTTGAAAATCTATACTCCTATTCGTCGGATGAAGTTAGCAATAAATTGACAGAACAAAGCCAAGATTTCTGTATTTTGATTAGTTAATGAACGCTATCTATGTTACCCGATGTAGTTTTCGAACACCGCTCCGAGCGCCAGTCTGTTCGCGTAATCCGTTGATGTCACATGATCCGCGAATTTCGGTTTTCTAATCTAGTCTATACAAGTAAAAACGCGTTACATTTTCCGCTACCGTTTGCCAAACGTTCGTTTGTGATCGATGTAATAGTCGGCAGTCGTACGTGTTTTACCGAATTCGTTGCGGTCGCTTTTTTTTTCGCGGAATGTAAACAACAGTCTTCTGTTCCTTCGAACTGAAGACGCGATCAAAACATTCTGCGCGATCGCTCGCGCGCGCAGCGCACGTAAACATTCTCCGATTGTGCATACACGCGTATGTCGCTGTTTGCAGTGCAAGTGTATAACCCTCTCGCGCAGTGAATCGACCTAAGGGCGGCGAGAAGTGGGATGTCGGCCGTACCGGTGGCCGAGAGAGAGGAGAGAGGAGAGAGAGAGAGAGATGGAGGTCCGCGTCGAAGGGTCAAAAAATGCGAAGCTGCGCGCGCAGTTGCTTTGTCTCACTCGTCGAGCAGCGACGCTAGCGGCGACGGTGGGGAGTCGCTTGGAGAACCACGAGGGGCCACAGGGGTTCGTGAGCGGCTATGGCGGAACAGCGGCAAACTGCATCCTCTCAGTCGGCCGCTGAACCCGCGCGCTGTACGGTTGGTACGTGTGTAAACACCGCGCTCGATCGCCATCCGTCCGTTCGTTCTTAGTTCGTTTTTCGCGTGCCGTTTTGTCATCGTCGCGCCGCATCATCCGCGCTGTCTCACTGCCGCGAGTCGCTCACCCTGTCCCTTCTCCGCGTCCTTTCGTGTTATCCGGGCCGACGCGACAAGTGAGATTTCGCACGTTTTCTTCCCGACGACCAACCGCCGTTCGTCCTTCGTCTTTGAAGAGGTGTTTCATCCGAGGAACAAACAAGCGTGGAGACTACCGCTGCAGCGAGACTCTGCGAGAGATATCATCCTCTGGATTTTCGCCGGTTCCTCTTCCGCCACAGTTCGTCCTCGCACGCAGGCAGCAACGCCGCCGCGAATCTCTTCTGCATGGTGAGTCAAATCTATACTAAATTTACTGCATTGAGACCGGCGTCGTTCGCCGGCTGGGCGATTTGACATTCGAAAAATTGAAGGGCTGAATGAATAGAGAACGTGTGTTTCTTTCAATCAAATTTGATTGATTGATTGTATAAATAAGTTATTGAGAATTAAGAGAAACAGAATTAAATTTCAAGAGACGATTGCTCTTGAACCCATCCAGTCTAGTCCGGCAATACAAAGTAACATCAATCATGACCTTGCACCTTCAGATTTTTCGAATATCATATTGTATCCCTTTGATTATCGAAAGTGTGGCGTTTTTTTAACGATCGAGATGTATATCGACGAGGCGAGATTTCCAACATGGTGCCCATAGCTTTCTTGTCGTCATTGCGAAAGACCGTGTTGTCTACTTTTGAAACAGGTTCAAATGCGCGGTGTATCGAATGAGTTCGCGCATTTGCACCGATTATCCTGCGGTCTATCAGGCCACGGCACGATTCACAATATACGACGTTGCTACTATACAATGCAATACTTGAATATTCTTCTGAAAATAAGCGGAGTAGACAGATTGTGTTTTCTTGTCTGTTCGAGAGAACAGTTGTTATTTTTTACATATATGCAAATTATCACTTATGAAAAACAGTCTTCATTTTTAAATCGAAATTACGTTGACTAAATAAATTGATAGTCGAATAAATCATTACTTGACAAAGAAAAGAGAAATAGGTTGTGTTTGATATACAACTGTCAAAAATATCCGTACTCTTTCTATAGTTGATTATTTTATTGTGCTGCGAGGTAAACATCTTAAATAAAATATCCAAACTAAAAGTTACTGTAACGTTTTGATTTTTTGGAATAATTGTTACTCCGTGTTTATTTTTTGGAATAATAATAAGCCAAAGAATAACAGGTACTTTCAACATTGAACTTTTATATATCAGCACAATCAGCTTCAATTTTCTATTGACATATTCTCAATTGAATCGCGTCTCTTTTAGTCCGTTTTGTAAAAATCTTCGTCAATGCTTTCTCGTATAAACCACTCGGCTCTTTTTTTCATCGCAGATTGACTTTTCCTGAATTTTCAAAGAAAATCACGATATAAAAAACTTTCCAATTTTCGACGTATTGTATCTTTGCGATTAAAATCTCGGTATAAAATTCCATTCCGAGTGAAAAGTGTCGTTCCCTGTGTACTTTCTGGGAATTTAGTTACGTGAAAAAAAAGATCCTATGTTCTAGCTAATTACATGAAAAATTCCAAATGGCTCCGAAAACCCCGTAATAAAAGGGACATCCGGATGGTTTTTGGTATACGTATTATACTCCTGGCGATAAAAGCACTCGCGGAGTGGTGTTCGCTAATGAGCGCGCTTGCGAAGAAAGAGAACGGGTCTCGCGTACTCGCCGGGTTTTCACACGTGCTCGCCAACGCGAGCAAAAGTGACGCAACAAAGAAAAGATGTTCGTCGGAGAGCGAGGTTGGTCCGTTCTTATTCCGGCAAAACTGCAGTTGTGTAATTTCAAATCGCACTTAGTATAGTTCCGAATGAAACTCTGTTCTGTATTATTTTGTGCGTGTTTGATAGATGTAGTTCGATGTCTGTAGATATTTTTGTTTTAGCGAAGATAGACTTTTACAATTCGTCGTCACATTTACATAGATATTTATTTACGTGGGTTTATGTGGATATTTACAGATATTTATTTGTCTCTGAATAAACAGAGTTATTACAGACATATTTGTGTCATTTCGAATGTCGCATATACAAAAAATGACTTATTCCTAAATAAATAATAATTCAATTTGCCTCGGTGAGGCTTTTCTTTTCTTGATATCAAAATATGGCTGCGGCGAATATTCGAGGGGAAATCTTAAGGAAACTTTTTAGATCTAGACAAATATGATACGAAACGGATTAATGACTGCAAATAGCGGTTGTGATGACCTGTAATTATCTGGCGATCATCGTCATTACTGTCGTCATCTCATTGATCGTACGCTTAGATAAGCTCGTTTCCGCATATCAATTTCTATGCCGAGAAAGTCATCCGTGTCTCGATGAATCCGCGTGCGAGCGAGCAAGCGGTCTGCGCAGCGACGGCTCGTGACGTAACGCGACATTTTCAGGTTTTCCGCTTCCCTTGGTGATGACCAGTTTTCCTTCGCTCGCGGTTTGTAACCGACGGGAATTTTTCGTGCGGCCAGATGCGTATCATGTATATCCATGTAAATGTAGAAGCGGCGTGGTCGCACGTGTTGAATAACAACACCCGCTTCCTCGAGCCGGCTCGTTCTCGGGAGCACAAAATTGTGCGTGTCTCGCATGATATAATCATAAGTGGCACTAAGAATGGAATTAGCATCATAAGAACTGGAGCTCTAATGCTATAGTCGTATGTCACGCGTGGATATATATATATATATATACATATATGCAACACGGTGTTTCTGCCATGTGACGAAGCTTTCTCCTCTTCTCCTCTCCCGTATAGATCTCGTTACTTCCTGCGGATGAGATATAGTGAAAAAAAGGAGAAAATTATAGACCGCTTGAAGTTATGTCTTCATGTCCTCGCACATCGAGAGTTCTTCAAGCATCTTCAGGAAGTAGGGTTCACCTGACACGTATGCGGGTTCACGAAATGTGTAACTTCTTTTAACTTTAAATTGTGTAGAAGTAATTTTTTTTTTATGTACATGTATCGTTTTTTTACATAGTTTTCTTATTTCTTTTCTCTTCACCACTTGCAATTACGAATAGTCGAAATAATTAATGACATTAGATCCAAGATCTAATATTCCTGTAATTAAAAGTTGCGGCGTTTCTATTTTCTCCCGTTTACGCAATTCAATAATGTAAACCGTCAATACCCGTCGCAATTTAGCATAATTACCGGTAATTACAAGTACGCATTCCTATTGTGGGGAACGCTACGGGTTTGCCGTGCACGCTTTGATCCTTAATTAAATGTGAGTTGTGTTTCCACGCTCTTAAGTGTTAACAACGTCAATTATATTGATATCCGCGACTTGCAATTATAATTCTAATAACATCCCCCGTTCGGACTGATGTTTCGTCTATAATTGAACGTCTATAATTGTACGCACCATGTACGTAAACTTAAAGGAACGTTATATGTTTGTTCGTAACGACAGTGAGGTGTTGGAGAACATCTGGAATGACTTTCTCAAAGTTTGACTTCAGGGTCGTTCGAGAGCGCGAACTGCCAAGTTATGCCAACTTCAACACCAGTGTCGCAGTACGACAATCGATCTTTCCGGCCAACCCGCAGACGCGTGCTCCATTACCGCGTTTCCGTTATGAAAATCCTACTTCGCATTCGCGTAATCCTCGGGATACGCCAAACAAATCTCCGTCACATAAAACAGGAAAAATGCTGACGTAGGTCTTCATTTTTAAAATCTCTTGTTAAATGTAGGTTTTAAAAATGTATATTGCGCGAAAATAATTTCTCCAAAACAAAAAAAGAATTTATTTCACTGAAAAATATGTTGGTTACTTCACAATGTTGCAGTAGACAATACTTTTTGAATTTTAATCGATTTGATTCGTAAAACAGTGTTTCAAAATAGATATTAGATATCCGGGCTACTCTCAGTTATTTTTGTCGTACAAATACTTTAGATAATAGACACATGAGTAAATATAATATGATAAAAATAGACAATACATATTTCTTTTTTTTTTTTTTTTTTTTTTTTTTTTTTTATATATACTTGATATTTCGAAATTATTACTTTTATTTCGCGCGTATCATGCAATAAATTATAACCGAATCGTAATTATGATTAATGAGAAATTAATTTTACAATCTTCACGATTTCTCTGCGCGTAACGAAATAACAGTAGGCTTGACTGTGCGTAAACACACGTGCAATGCGTATTTAAACATCGGACGAGATAAAGAATGGTGTTATTTAAGATTACCGAACGAAATCATACTTATATTTATATCTCACTTTATCCGGACAACTTTCATTTACGCACGATCTCGCGATTACTCATTCGGCGTGAGATATTGATAAAAGATAATTGCTCGCACCGATGGCCTCATTCGATGCGGAACTTTATGACATGTTGTTTGTATTCGTATTGAAATCGATTTTCGGATAAATCATCCGTGTCTTAATTCGGGACTATAGATGATAAAAACTTTTCTCAATATTTGTACAGTTTATTGTTTGAACTTCCAAGTTGCAAGTGGTATTCTTATTGTTAGTGTCGATCGGTAGGTAGTTGCGACTAACTGGTTGCAACAAAAGCGTGCGTGCAATCACGGCCAGAAAGTAATTTTCTCGCTTTTTTCCCTTTTGTCGCCGCGCTCAACAAAAATTTCGAGCTCTTTTTAACTTCGGCCGCATTTTTCTCGTAAATCACTCCACACAGCGCGAAGTCACTATTATTGCTTCTGAAACCAACTTTAGTTCCGAGACCGCGCATCAACTTTGCGTCGTAAAAGTCACACCACGTTTTCGCACGGTTCTTTTTTTTTTTATATTTCATAGAAGTCTTAGTGGGCATTTCACATATTATGTTTTTCGACAAGTCCGTGTATAAATAACTTTCACATTACGAAATATTTGTTTACTGCATACGTGAATTTATTGCGATATTCGATTTTTATTCGATTATTTAATTTGTCATGTTTTTATTTTTCTCGATGTCTTCTTTTTTTTTCTTTTACTTCTATTGAAAAATTCGGCATCAAGAGAAAATTGTATTTATTATACTTTCACAGCGAACAAAGACGAGCTATTCATAGATGCGTTTTCTCTCGATATCGCGTGCATCGTTCTCGAAGAGCGTTCAACACCTACGGCAACGAAACATCCTAATTTACATCGGTTGACATTATTAGTGATACGTTAATTCTATATCTCTCCGTTATCTTGCACACAGTAGAACTTCTCCGTTAGTTAACACCGCCATTAACATCGATACGGTGGTCATCTTCCGGACGATTAAGAATTCCCGCTCCCTCGTCTCCCTCTTATGAAAGCACTTCGGTCGTCATAGATACACAGTTGGATAAACCTTTTAAAACGTCAACTTATCGGCATGTCGAGGGACACTACTTACTTATTCAAGAGAACGGAGCTAAGAAAAGTCTTCGGAGTGAACATATTTTTTTTTTTCGAATTTGTCATGTCGTTTCTTGTACGTATCTGTATATGTGTGTGTGTGTGCCCGTTTTTAAAATCTAAACGTTTCGCTATATTGAACGAACGTTAACTCGCTCGCTGGTTTTTAATTGCTCATATTTTTAGTCCCGGTATGTCTGGCTCGCTCGCGGCGATAAATTTCTTCGCTCCCTGACTTCGGCGTGATCGCCGTCGCTCGCTCTCCCCTTTGTTCCTCCCCCCTCGTCGATGTCGTGAATCTTATACCTGGACCCTACACCTGAGAACGTGCGCGCAAGTGGCGTGTACTCCCTTTCTCCGTCCTCCACCGAATCCAATTCAAAGGACCTCGGTTGCTTATAAACCGAAAGGCAGAGAAGAAACTCCCTCTCCTTTTCTCTTACGAAGGGAGCAGAAGAAAGTCGACGCAAAAAACCAATTACTGCTCGAGTATGAAGGCGTGCATTTGCAATATAATATCGGCCGCGATCGGTTCGTTCTGCTAGATAATTAATATGCCTAATGGATCGATGACGCGGCTACGGCGAAATAACAGATACAGCGCGCACCGCGATGCATTAAAAATCTCTTTAGCTGCATCATAACTCGCAACGAGAAAATTAAGACATTTGCGACAGTAAAATCTTAATGAATAATATGGTTCGAGAGTTTTCTTGTTAATTAACGGCACTGTTAATGCACATCTCGCGTTCTAATTAACATGAATATAATAAGGACAGTGCACTGTATAATAACGTGCGATTTCATCTGATGATAATTTGATTTTTGTGTTTTTTTTTTTTTATAAAACGCTAAAACCTACTTATAAATTTTATAATTTCGACAAAAACGACAAATCTCGAATTTTGTAATAAAATTTAATTTGTTGTCGAGTCATTGTATCTGATCATATATCGCCGTATCACGCATTTTCTGCGCAAACATTGCGAATGATCGGCAACTAACGCAAAACTTTCTTGCCGTCTCGTGCATTTCCGCGTTTTGTTTTATCTTCAATTCTCGCAATACGCAGGAATTGGACCAAAGATCGCGTTGCGGAACAACTTTGCGCGACGAGGCTGTATATATCGAGGCGTAACAGATCAAAGTGAAAGTCCGGGACACACGAACTCGTGCCGCTCGCGCGAGCCTGTTTCTCGTCGAAGAGGAGTCCACGCCGATGCTCGATGTTCGGACTGCGAACGGATCCGAAATAGTCGTGAGCGCATTTGCGCCCGCCAACGCGGCCGGCGATGCTTACGCAATTACGTTACGAGAGCTTATTGACTCGTTATCTTCTCTCTCTCTTTTTTTTTTATCACTTTTCTCTTCAGGAAACGTTTTCTCGCCACGCTCGCTCTGGCACGCGCTTGTCTTCGCTTCTGTTTCGCCTCGACGCTCTCAACGCGCGCAAGTGTATACGTGCATATGCGTGCACGCACTTCCGATCGAATCTACTCGGTCAACCACTCCACACCACTTAATGCGGCTTTAGTCGTGGTGAAAGGGTTCTCGCCACATTTCAGCGGCTATTTTTATCACCGGGTGCGGTGTACTCTTCTTGCATTCGACGATTCTCATTTGTGCTCGCTATTTCCGTATTTTTGGTACGTGCGCGCTTGCTTGTCGTTCGCCAAATGTTAAGGTTGCCGGTTGTGAATTTGCGCTTTGTGAATCAGAAAATTCCAGACTTTCATTACTCAAAGCTCTGCGTTTGTAGAGAAAACACGGAAAGGAAATACGATCCCCCTTACGTTTGAAATCGAGAATACGTGCGCATTTTAGAATTGCGCACAAAGAATTTCGAGACGCAACTGCGCAACAAGTGCCTCCGTGTTGTCGCATTTCGAAAGACCGAGCGACGGAAGTGCATCCCACTACACCGTTCACGGGAATTGCAACATCGATGTTAATTGCTGAATCAGAATATATATATATATATGTATACGGGAGACGTCTTTATGATTCACTTGAAGAGTTGCCTGTACATTTCGATTTCTATGTCAATGACGGGAATAAACTGTGCGTGTATATACTTTCCCGCAGCGCCAAATTAGACTATACTTTGTGTAGGTTGACAAAGAGAGACCTCGTTTGAGATATTCGAGAGTGCTATCGTAAGTCAATACACACAGCCCCGCGATCATAAAGCTTGTTACAGAAACGTTGAAAGAGCTATTTACAACAGTAAATACAGATCATAGGTGTAAATATTGCAAATCCGACCTTCGTACTGGGTTTTTTTATCTCGTGGAGCGGTCCACATGCGGCTCACGCGTAATATAGATAAAGTTCGAAATGCCAGAGGCATCTGAATATCGGAAACGTCACCGAATGAATCCCATTGCAACTTCCCGGAAATTTAAAGATTTTCTTATCTACTTTTCAAATAATGATTGATTTGTCTCATACAAAAATGTATCGGTTTACGCGTCAATCAAACTTAATCTCTGATAGTCAAGTTTGTACAGTATTTCTCGGATAATAAGGCTCCATTGTTTTCTTTGATAAAAAGGTCTTTTGTCCTCATCGTTACTTAAAAAAAAAAAGGATCAGTCGTAAAAGTTGACAGTTTTACGGCTGACCTTTGTTTTGGCAGTTTTAAAGCGAGTTATCTACTCATTCACTTCATCCCGCTCACGCTTGTGTAGTTGTTGTTGTCAATCTCACCGGTAATGTGAGTCAAGAGATCGCTTTTGTCACGTTCACTTTCAATTCTTCCTCGTTGTCATTCGTCTCGAACGGCCGAAAAAATTTACGGCCTATTCCCGAAAAGCAAACAACAATCTCTCTGGCTTTTATGTTACACGGCCTGAAATTATTGTGGTCTCGAATTTCGATGCGTAATAATTTCGATATAGTAGCGACAAGTGCTGTGTATGTCGACTCTTTATAGTAAAAATTATACGTAAAACAAGGCTCGAGGAGATGATCTTATTTTCATTTTTATTATTACAAAAAAGTCGCGCAACAGCGTAAAATAGCGACGGATGCCACGTTGAAACAATGACCGGTATTCGGAGCGTGCATTTATTTAAATCGTAAGAAGAGGCAAGTGTTGCTCTTTGCGCGCCGAGTGCGCAGCGAAGAGGTTAAATATATCTGGCCTAACCGTTCTTCTTCCTCCTCCTCCTCCTCCTTCTATTCCCATTCCTTTCGAACGACCGGTCTTTGCTAAGTCTGATTCGAGTGCAGCACTCCGCGCGAGAACCGTGCGAGGAGTTGTCCCGATGACAAATGGTCATTGGGAACAGAAAAGCTTCCAAGATTAGTTACGGGAAGCGAACGCACATGAAGCCTCATATCGTTTTCTCACTCACGAATTAGATCGGACGGACTTTGCTCATTACTATCATCATCGACGAACGACGATAGAAACTCCGGATTATATGAATTGAGTTTTAATATCTCTTACAATTAAATTTTTCGGATTGCATAATGAATATTTGCAGAATTTGTGACGCGTAATCTGTATTTACAATTCAACGTGGCTTACCATTCATGGTTTATTCTGTTACCTAATATACTGTGATTAATATTGCATATATTCGATTAATTAATATAATTAAAACACCCGGCTGTTTTGCGTCACGCAGGCGGAAAACTTAACGACGAGAGCTGAATATTCAAAATATTTATTAAAACATTTTCGTAATTAATGCAAATGAAAAGATATAGTCGCGGAGCGTTATAATACGGGTTTTAGTGCGCAGAGAGGCGCAAAGAGCCGTTGAATGAAAATATTTGGACCGGAAATTATGCGCGATATTTTCGCACTCCAATAATAAACTGAACTACGCGGCGGATAACGGATAGCGCCAAACGAATAATGATCGTTAAATTGGAGCTGACGAGCGAAGCTTTCGTTCGTCGACGCATGATACTATATCCTCGTGTAATCCCGATTTATTTCTCCCTCTCGCCCTCCCCGCTCGATTTCAATTACCGGGTCGGGCGTGCGCTGAATCACAAAAGCCCGTTAACTTTGAAAATAAATCTGCTTCAATAGTTCGGAATGAAATTTTTCGGGACGTTTGCTTCTATAAAAACACCATTACCTTTTTATGTGCGGGCCAAGTAGAAAACTTTTAAATTGAATTATGCTGAAATTATACGCTAGAAATCGTACGCGTTTATATACATTGTGTGTATAATATAACGATATAATATAATTATATAATTGTAATTATATAATTGTATAATATAATTATATAATATAATATTATATAATATAACGATATAATATAATTGTACAACGCGTGCAATATAAATAAATATTTTTCACTTTACGCTCTTTAAAAAAAAAACAAAAACAAAAAATACGACCGCAATTTGCAGCGAGTATAAAAGCGCTGATGCGTCTGCGAAAAAATACAGTAAGTGCCGCGGTGCGTGTAAGTGGGAAGTGTGCGGTGTGTGTTCGCCCGTAGGTGCTTGTTCGATGTGGGAAGAAAAAAAAGGAGTACGAAAGTGCAAGTCGTTTGCGTAACGCGTGAGTTACTTACGGCGGCGCTCACACCGTCATCGTCAGTTTTATAACAACGCAGCGTGTGCATCTCTCAGTTGAGCCTTTTGTCGATTATTACAATGTTCACAACTGAATTCTATCGTTAGAATATTTTTAACGAATTTATTAAGAATATTATTATACATTTTTTGATAAAATAATTCAACAATTTATAGATATATTTGACATCTGTTCGACAAATGTTCTATATCGCTGGATATATTTCGTGCGGAGAAAACCGAACCGAACGACAAAAAGTATTCGTGTTTGCTTTTCAAATAGTACCTATAGAAATACACGTAAAATTTTAAGAAATCAAACAAATTTTTCTTATAATTGTTGACAATGACAATACGCTTTTGCAAACGGAGGGATAAAACGTGTGTGTATGTGTGTGTGTGTGTGTGTATATATAGGAGATTTCTCACGACTGATGGAAGGTGACTTCCCAATCGACCTCCGCACCGACGATAGCGCGCCGACTGTACTGTAAGGCTTCTGTTTATCGCGAGTATCGCTTTACCGGGATTGTCCGCTCAGATAGGTCGGCAATATGAGCCAAGGTTCGCTGCGAGAAAGTTACGGCCTCGATGACAAGAGTCGAGTAGAAATTTTGTCGACGCCACGCATAAAAGAGCTATAAAGTTATGATATAATAAAATTACGCACGTATATTCTTATATCTTATAAAAGACGTTTTTTATTGCGATTTCTTTAAAAGGTGGCAATAAATTTAAATCGAATTTCGAGATACAAATTTTTCTGTCTCTCTTGCCCTGCGGGATGTCGCAAAGGATAAAAGAGAAAGAGCGATTACAAAAGGATACTTAAAAATATTTAAGGATAACGGGACCGTTGCGGTACCACTCGGTGATCTACTTGTCCGGCGCTAGAAAATTGAGCGAGAATCGATTATTATAACTGACAACCAGATGGTTTAGGATTATTTAAAAAAAAGAAACCTAGATACGGCCGCGCGATGACACGGCAGTGCAGAGTCATCTTTTCGCGCGCGGCCGATATCTTTCCAGCAGCCATTATTTATCGAGTTTTCGTGTCCGTTATATCACATCGTGTTATTAGTTCGTCATTAATCCGTGCCAATGTGAAAACGCAGATATTGGAAATTATACGTTTGCGCGCGACGCCAATCATCCCCCTTGATTATACACAGAACTTGAAGAAAAAAAAAAAAAGGATACTTATCTCGCGTAACCTTCCGAAATTGCAATTCGCACACGTGATCAACGCGCGATATCGCGCTACCGCGACTATTACACGAGCGCATTGTTGCACACAGTCTTCTATTTTCTCGAGGATTTTGCACGGCCGTCGCGCTATATATAATTATAGCGATTGCCTTGGTGTGCATTATTATCGCGAAATGCGAAACGGAGAATTATGCAAACGAGAATAGAGAGATCTCTCTTCGAATTAAGCCGGATAGAATAATCGAAAACAAAAAAAGGGAGGGTTACCTATTACGTAACGAGAGAAATACGGGGGATAATAAAAATACACTCGCCGCTCGTCTGTGTAGAGAGAACGATCTCTTCCCCTTCTTCCTCTCCGAGAATTTCATCGATTGCCGTTCACTGGATTAAGGAGATCGCGATTTTGAGATCGGTTCGATTATTCGACGGCTATCGGTTGCTTCCCACGACCAATCCGATCCTAACGGCCGGCGGTGTCTCTAAACACGCCCGGCTGAAAAGGCGGAGGCGTTGCCACGAGGCCGGATAAGTGTCGGGGCCCGTCTTCCTCCCTCACGGGCGTGAGGCCGAAGCAACTCAAGTGTTGAACTCAATTCCGTCAGGTTCAACTCGGCCGTTTGTTCTCGTCAGAAAAGGAAGTCCATTGACTGTGATATTTCGCGCGTCGCGTCGCAAAGAATTTTTTCTTTTTTTTTTTTTTTTTTTTTTTTTTCATAAAACGCGCAACGTCACCATTAAGAATTGTCATAACGTTTTATTTACGCAACATTATCTGTTATTTATTTCTTAATTGCCATATTTTTTTAGACGGAGGAATTATTACTAACTGAAATTAGTGATGTAAGGATGTAAAACGAATGTTAATAGGTTTAGTTCTTTCCAAGTTTTTTTTTTACGAGCATGTAGCATGAAAAGAATATTCATGTTGCAGAGAGAAGGCTGCATTTCTGGCGACATTGTCAGACGTGAGTCATCGCGGCGCTTTTGCCGCGCGCGCGGTGAGTTACCGTTAACTCTTAGCACGACGACGTTGAATCCGCGAACACGTGAGAATACCATCTTTTTACCGCGCGCTCGTTATTTCCGTCAGCGTATACTCGGCGATGTTTATTTGTTTGTTTATAACGCCTTTTTCGAGCGACTTCAAGGAAAGCACCCGAAGGGCACCCGAGCGACGTATTCAAATGACGTTATTGTTTCTGGCAGTGCGAAAAGTACGACAGGAAATAACAGCGGGTAGTAATTTATTGTAGCTCGTTGAATTTTCTCCGTGTTTGTAGTCGATCTTGAGATTGCAAAATATATGTAACAAAATTTTATTTCATTGTAATGCACTTGCTCGTAAAAAATTTCGCGCGCCCCTCTAAACATCAGTCAAATGTCTCGCTCGCGGTGTCGTAACAAGTTATGAAACGCGAGAGCGCATTATAAAATATCTTCTCAATTACTGAGCTAGCTCTATTCAAGAGACGTTCAGACGCGTCTAGCAAAATTGGCTCCTCTTGTCTCGCGCGAAATCCGAGGTCAGTTTAAAACCCTCTCCTTACATCGTATTAAGTCGCTTTGTTGGAGCCTCCACTGACAAACGAGGCTGGAATGTGCTGCAATTACTGACGTAATGCAACGACGCCGCAAGTCGACAGGTAGAGAGAAGTCTTGATTTTTTTTTTTTTTTTTTTTTTTTTTTTTTTTTTTTTTTTTTTTTTTTTTTTTTTTTTTTTTTTTTTTTTGACTTGCGGAGCTTCAGTTACTACGTCCTGGATTAGTAGCGAAGAGATCCTCAGTTCGAATCAGCTAAAACGTCAGTCGGATTTTTATAGGTCGCTCCCCCTTCGATGAGATTTCTCTAAAATAGAAGTGTTTATTAAGCGCACTTCAAGTAATTCGGAGTCCACCAAAAAAATCTTGTAAGTCTTTTATTGCGCTCTTTAATCCGCACGAGAGTGTTAAAAAGAGAAAAGGCCAAGGTCTTCTCTCTTAGCTGTAACTTAATGACATAAGATGGACTCTGATTTAAAATTGATCGCAAAATGTTGTCTAAAAATATACTCCGACACGGAATATCAAGTATGCGAAAAAACATTTTTTTTTTTTGGAGATACCACGAGGAACTTAGTTTTTATTTATTGCGTTGACCTTCGGGAATATGACTACATATTTCTGGCATCGAGCGAGACAACCTATGTCCATTGATTTTTTTACACAGCTTGACATTTCTCTTACACGTTTCACATTAAGAAGCAAAAACGCCCATATATTGAGCAATTAATTGCAGAATCATACTTCCTTGCTCGGTTACATTGTAGCACTCCGACAGATTCCGGAATATCCATTCGGAATTGCGACAGGGTTAAGACACGCATTCTCTGCCGTGTGCACGCGCATTGTGTGCTCGCGCAATCTTTCTTCGTCGTCGGGTGGTGGCCAAGCATATATACACGTACCAGAGAGGAATAAATCGTGTGGGACGTGATGCTTATAGAGATAATTGAGCATGTGTCGCTCCGCGCTGATGAGCTATTATAAGGATCGGCGGGAATCAGCCGTTCTTACGTATAAAAATATTGCGCTCTCGCTCGCTTGGGCGCGCGAGCGCGTTTGACGAGAGGACATTACCCGACGACGACGTCGTCGCGCATCACCAGGCCTGACGTCCGCGCGCGAACAAGAGGAAATTACGCTACAAATTCGCTCCCTTGCGAGGCGAAAGATCCCAGCTGACGACCGGCGCGCGGACAAAAGTATAGATTACGTCCGGAAATTCTTCTCAGGGTCGGTGTCGTAAGACAACGAATTAAATAACTAAGTAACTTTACTAGTTGCTGTTTTTTGATCGACCGTGAATGGAAACTCTGCAAAGCGGAGTGATATAAAATAATTAACATGAGAGATAATTTAGATTACATATTTCTTCTCTATCGCGATGTGAAGAATTTTTCAAGGATGCGTTCCCTTGAATTCTATTCGCTTCAAGAAGCGTGCGAGACGCGGCCCTGTCGGCTCCGTATCTTCATAAACGCCGTAGCGGCGTTGCGCGACCCATCCCCAGTACTAAATTACTCGACAGTTGTCGCGTAAAGTTCGCCGGCTTCCCGTGCGTAATATCGCTTTGAAGTCTAAAACCGAAGAACGCGCGCGAGAAAATCATTCGCACCACGTAGGTAGACATCGCGTGTATACGGGACAAAGGACGAAAGAAGAAACGTAATGTGTGTAATATGTAAATGCAGAAACACCGAGTTGAACGCGCAGCTGTTTGACTTGCCGGTGAGACGATTACACGCAATGACATGCGCTCTGGGAAAAGTCAGTAGATTCTAACGAGTTAGACAAAGGAATGTGTAAGTATGTATGTATGTAGAAACTGAATGAAATTGTTTTTTTTTTCCTATACATCTGCTGAAACAGATCTTGCGAACACAACACGATCTCTGTTTTGAAACAAGATTTGTTATCACACCGTATGTGGTGTGTGTATATATGTTCTTTCATAATCTCGTCATATAAGTTTCGGTTGTTTTGGCTGCGATGAACCGACGCGATCCTTCCCCCGTTCTTACTTATGCTTTTACCGTCGTCATAAAATACGCAAACCCTTAAAGGCAGCCGCGGGGAAAACAATTTTTGCGGCCGGTTCTTGCGGAATCGACCGCACCTCTTTTCGGAGTCCCTTCCGGGATTTATAAGCAGTCGTCGCACGCGGATTTATAATAATTACAAACACGCGAGAAAAAAAAAATGAAAGAGTTCGGCCGGTGTCCTGCTGCGCATGCAAGCGGACACGGGGGACACGCGAAAACGGTCGTTGGGCATCACGCGCAGAAGGACCAACGTAACGCGAGAGGAGAGATTAATGCCCTGCCATTCTTTATGAACTTTTGCCGTGTACACCTCTTCGTCTCTTTTTACGCGCGATCGACCCCGGGCGTTTAACATGAGCGCGAAAGGAAGTAACGAGCGGAGCGAAAGTTACCACGAGCACAAATAACTAAAGTACGAAACGTTTAAAAAGCAATAATTTCTACAAGGAATATATGTATATTTTTGATGATAGTTTATAAGCAAAAGATCGTTGTGTTTTTCTGAACATAATTTTGTGTACATAAAACGTTACGCGCGCGGAAAAAGCGCGTGCTT
Source organism: Pseudomyrmex concolor (assembly GCA_014839585.1). Lineage (NCBI taxonomy): Eukaryota > Metazoa > Arthropoda > Insecta > Hymenoptera > Formicidae > Pseudomyrmex > Pseudomyrmex concolor. The sequence goes on along the minus strand of QVOB01009909.1, from coordinate 2,854 downwards.
TAAAATCCTTTAATGCTCGGAAGCATGAAATTAGGATCTCTGTTATTTCAGAAGGGATCAGTTGACTCCTCCCCGGCATGGACGTTAATTCGTTCCAGTTTAAGTCATTACGACGTCTTTTATCATCGCTGAAAAAGTTCTCACAAAACGAATATTGTGCATCTATCTACTCTGCTCTCTTTTTCTTCTTCCTCTAGTTATTTCTTTTTTTCTTTGCCATGATTTCCCCTATTCGTTCTGATATATTGCTTCAGTTATTCAAAGCGATGCACCCAACGCGATGAAAGAATATCTCTATTTTGGTTTGTGCAAAGACATTCAATGCTTTTTCCGTTGTAGATGCATCGCGAATATTAAAAAATAAAGATACGATTAATCTGTTACGTTTCGTGCGTTTTGCATTTGCATAAGCAAATTTTATGTTTCTCGCCAATTAGATTTCGCGCGTGCTCGCTTCCCAGAACAATAACTTTTGGAAGATCGCCACAGATATTTGATGTATCGCGTCGTGTATCAGATGGTACCATCACCCGCCCTCGGACTCCCTCGGTTTTGTGCCCGCAAATCATCATCTTTAATTTATCGTCAAAAGCCCGCATCAGGTAGCAATTACGGATCGCGCATGCGTGCGTGCATCGCGGCGCGGTGTGTTGTGGCACGTGCGTCGGTCGGACGGGCGCCAGCACGTGCAACGCCGAAATGGGGTAGCAGACGCGCGCGGAGAAAACACACGTCCGGTCACTTTCGCAAACGCGTGTTCCGCGTATTATTCTTCAGTAAAATTTTAATGAGATTCACTTTTCTTAAGAATCTTTTCATAATATTGACAAATTCTCGGCTAATTCGAATACATGAAACGTTCACCTGATGTCTACCACTCGAGAATCTTCAAGAGACTTGAGAGCAGCGATAAATATTGCAATCCGTGAGCGAAGAAAATACAATTTGAAAAATGATAAGTGCACAAGTGTTCGTTTATGAGTTTTACCTCGTTCCGGGCGAAGCAGCTCTTTTCGATAATAAAATTCCGCCCTGGGTAAACACACGGAGCGTGTCCCTCAATAGACCTTCCAGAACGAAGAGCCGAGAGAGAAGACTTTGCTCAGCGCGGCAACTCGATGATAAAACTCTCTCAGAAGAGAGAGTGGACACCTCCTCGCCTTAGTCTGGAGGTTCCCGCCTGAACGGGATGGAAATATTTGACTCTTGCCCTCGCAGGTACACACACGCATAGAGAAAGGAAGAGAGAGAAAGGAGGGGAACTCTCTCACGCACGTTCGCGTATGTACCTGCGCGCCCGGGTCGCACGTGTTGTGCGCCGGTGTCGGTCGAGCTTGACTTATGTGTGCAGCAGCTGCAGCGCCGCAGTGTCATTGACATCGTGGCGGTCGCACACCAGTTTCTACCGTGCGCTCGCGCGCGCTCACTCACGCAGCCAGCCAGCCACACACAGCTAGCCTGCCAACCAACCCACCACCACCCGGGTCTTGTCCTCCTACCGATCGTACATTACACGCGAGGACGATTATAGCCCCGGCACGCTAACCGGCTGGCTGATGTTCACTGTTCGCGATCGCGAGCGAGCGAACGCGCACGAGGATCCTCCCACCCTTTTTCTTCTCTCGTTCTCTCAAACTTCTTCCTTCGTAATGTCATTTCAGACTGTCTTAAGAATCCTCGCTTTCTCTCTTTCTCTTTGGTTATATTGTTACTCGTATACAGCTATTTTTTTGTTATACACTTTTAGAAAATATAAAGAATCAATTTTCTTGGATATTTTTTTAAATTCTTTTATGTAGAATTTAAATTACATTTAGGAAAGAACACGTTATCTATCGTTCTTTATCTCTTTATCTTCTCTCTGTGTCTCTTCGCTTTATCAATTTTATACTCTTGAGGAATTTTTTGCGCGCCCTACTGTCTCGCCGACTCTCCCCCCAAAAGGGATCTCGTGCACGAGTGTGGGTGACACGGACTCCCTTCCAGGCGGGATAGAGATGATTTATGTAACCGCATCCGGGTGTGCTTTATACTTTTCGCGACTTGTCCGCGTTATGCTCAAGCGAATGAGAAATTCCGTTCGAATTGATATAGCGCGACGAAATATTGTTTGGCGAAAACGGAGCACCGAAAAGTTTAAATTGAGATTTCACCTCGTGTGTATGTATATATTCGACTTCTTTCAAAGAAGCGCGCACGAAAGTTTGTGTTATCGGGGACCGCTATTTAACGAACTCGCGAATGCAGTTTATTATTTCAGTTAACCGCGCTAAAGCCGTCCGCATAACGTTCCCCGCGACGTTTTCGTAACAGAAGATCGTTAAATGCGAAATTCAGTTTGCCCGCAATGGCAACAAAAGCGAATGAGCGAGAGCGCCGAAATGTACCGAGGCAGCAGAGACGTGATGAGAGGAGCCGAGGCGAATACCGAGGACACAGTTGGAAGTACGCCGGCAAGCGAGATGATAATTTTGTTTAGTATGGAAATTATGAGAACGCGCGCCGCGAATGTAATTTCGGAGGCGCGCAGCGAGAGACGAGAGATAATGGAAGAAGGCAATGGAGATAACTTTAGATGATTCATACCGAGTGATCATCCAAAGAAAAACAGAGATAGATAGATAGATAGATAGATGCTTTATTTATTGCGCTCTGGGAAGCTCCCTCAAGCGCACTGATAATAGAAATAAAAATATAATAGAGTAACAAAAGTAAATAAAATAAATTAAACAAAGTAATGAGTATATGTGTTGAGAAACAGGAGGAATGTAAGAACTAAAAGAACTAAACTAAAATAAAAAGAAAACAATGGAAGAAGAATGGAAATAAAATAACGTAATATAAAAATTAATAA
>QVOB01009908.1:0-15733 GCA_014839585.1 Pseudomyrmex concolor | reverse complement strand
AAATTGTATTTGTACATTTTATAATTATTCAGAAACATAGCCTCAAGACAAATCGTGATAAGATTATGCTCAATTGATTTGTTTTAGTTAAAAACAAAAAAATGGCCGAAAACTGTCTTATCTACGAGGCGAGTTAATAAAAGCGTTAAATGCTTTTCTTCGTTCCTTTGTAATCTCCCGTTTAAACAAAAATAACAAAACTTGGAAGTATGCGAAGTATCAAAGTGACTGAAAATATATAATGTATGAAAGTTTGTCAACGTAGAATTTCGTTTTCCGTAAAATTTTGAAAACGTATGTGAAACTGCTTTATAAGCTATATTAAACGTTTGTTTGTTAAAACACAAGTTTACATTTTATGTATAATACTGCATTTCAAATGTGGAGCGGTTTTTTGCGCAAATTTATATTCTAACATACGCGCGTGTTACCACAGCGCATATTGACGTCGCTATAATTCGACGAAATAACAGATTTCCTAACTTAAATAGTCGTCAATCTCAGCGCTTAATAACTCGCTTTATGGACGAGACATTTTTTTCAGTTATATTCTTTTATTTTGTTTCAAAATGCGTCGAATGAGCACAATTTTATTGTGATCCGTCGTGAGATCACGATTCGGAATAATTGTCTATTTTATAATCGCAGTGTATACATATATTTATATATGTATATACACATTATGTATACACACATTATATATGTATATAACATATACGAAGGAAATGATGGATAAAAAGTAAGCAATTAAATCATTATTATTGCATGGTTATCATTTTTCTTAATGTTCTCATAATATTATTTAAATTTAAAATTTAGTGAATTTGTGACACTTGAAAGAGAAACTAATATAAAGAATATCTTTTTACAGGGCATTACAGCTTTTGTAACTGGTGGTGCTTCTGGATTGGGTCGTGGTACTGTAGAAAGATTTGTTAAGCAAGGTGCAAAAGTAGTTATTGCTGATTTACAAGTATCTAAAGGAAAAGCTCTAGCCGATGAGCTAGGAGATGCCAATGCAATATTTGCATCTGTAGATGTGTGTACATTTTATAGTTCTTATATATTGTGTTATATTTTTCTGTTGTAAAAACTATATTTTCTCTTAATTTATATTTATTTTATTTTTCTATTTCTTATATAACACATTGTATACTATCAAATACAACATTCTTATTTAACCTTAAAGTATAGAGTGTAACGCAGCTAAGTGCTCTGTATAGCTGGTGCTTATTTAAAAATGTGGCTAAAACTTTCTTCTATTTGATCTTAACCTATTGAGCATAATTTTTTATTTTTTGACTCTGCGTTTAATCTTATGAACTCTAATTATTATTACAGTTTTTGTTTGAGCAGATATGTTCGCTCACGACACTAACAAAATGCAATATATTTAAAATATACATATTTCACTGAAAAGTAATAATATCTTTAATTGTAAAACTACTTTGTGATTATTTCTTGTTGCTGACATATACATTTGCAATACATTTAGAAAAATAGAGTCACGAACAATAACAAACTGCATTAACATTTGAATTTTGCCGAGTACTGTGACTTGTAATAATGAAAAGTGAGAGTTATTAAAAAGTTATCAAAAAAGAACCTATAAGAACCTAGTTTTATAATTAACATAAGAACTAGAAATATTTTTTTTTTAATATCTGATACACATTCTTATTTGTTAATAATTGATCTTATTTAATAATAATTTGATCTTTTTTTGACCTGTATATTTTATCATTTATTGCTGTGCAATACAGAACTTTCATTTATCGTTTTTCACACACACACACACACACATACATATATATATATATATATGTACATGTATGTTGTACATTGATTACAACTGTATAATATAAGTTTTTTTAAGTTTTATTTCTATATACTATCGTATATTATCATATTTCTCTCTTATCTGATTATGATCTGTCAATTTTATAACTTGCTTATCTTATCTTTCAAGGTAACTTCAGAAGCTGATGTACAAGCTGCTCTTGATCTAACAAAACAAAAATTTGGCAAGCTCGATGTCCTTGTTAATGCTGCAGGCATTGCTATAGCAAATAAAACATATAACAGCAACAAAAAGCTTTCTCACAAACTAGAAGATTTTGCCAAAATTCTTCAAGTTAATACTGTGGGCACTTTCAACACTATTCGTCTATCCGCAGGACTGATGATTGAAAATACCCCTAATCAAGACGGTCAGAGAGGCGTAATTATTAACACTGCTAGTGTGGCAGCTTTTGATGGTCAAATTGGTCAGGCTGCTTACTCTGCTTCAAAAGCAGCAATCGTAGGTAAATTTCTTTATTGTTTATTTACGTACATTATAATTTCTGTAAAATCATATATATATTAATATATGTATTAAGTGATCGTAAATTTATGTTTTTTGTATGTAAGAGACAAAATGGTTTTATGCATATTTTTTTCTCTTGTGTGTTATGTAGGGATGACTTTACCGATTGCTCGTGATCTTTCTAAAGACGGAATTCGTATCGTAACAATTGCTCCAGGACTTTTTAACACTCCATTATTAATGGAGTTACCCGATAAAGTACGTACTTTTCTGCAGAAGAGTATTCCATTTCCTCAGAGGCTGGGAAATCCCGATGAGTATGCCATGTTGGTGCAGCAGATCGTAGAAAACCCGCTATTGAATGGAGAGACGATCAGATTAGACGGTGCTTTAAGAATGCAAGCTTAAGGAGTTATCAGTTCATGTTGAAATAAACAGGTTTAAATTGAGATTTTGCATAAAATACACAAAACTTTTATATTTTGAATTATAAATAAATATATATATATTTATATATAATAGATTTTCCAATAAAACGGGAAGTATAATAGAAGGTCAATGAACTGCAAATAAAACGAGTTATTCTGTTTCGATTTTCGGTATTCTTTTGTACACATTGAACATAATTTTACGAAACAAAATTACTCTGATTTGTTGCTTCCACTATAATCTATCGTTCCATAAATGCGAAAAACGAGTTAGAGTAAGGAGATAACTAATCAGAGTAAGTTTTTTCCGTAAAATTATATATCGTCTGATCTAAAGAGCATAATAAATTAGAACTGAATAGTTCGTTTATTTGCAATTAAGTGATTACCACTATATATCTTTTTGTCCCTTCTTATATATCTTTTGTTTGGTTTTTTTCAGTTTGTATGACCGCACTCTTATCAAACGTCTCATGTGCAGAACGGATCGCGAATTTTGCTAACGCAGTGTTAAGCGCCTCGTGTGAACGAAAATCTAATAGAAAACGTGTTCTGCTCAGCATATAGAATGATCCAGATTCGAACTCTAGTTGTAGTAGATATTTTTTTGCAACAGATTTTATCTACTATGATACGTTATGTTAGCATAACAATGACATGTTAGCTAATATATATCGAGGTATAAACGTAGACAATTTGATAGAGGCCAAGATTCGTTCTTTGACTTGTTCGCCGTTTGATCAATATCAGTTTAGCGGAATCGTCTCAACAACTACCGTTATGCTTCCTCATGATTCTTTTTTTCTTAGCTACTACTTCTCTGCTTTTTTATCTTCTCTCTTCGCTCTCTTCAATTTCTCTCTTTTGTCATGCTCTTCCATTTTGGCGTCGTTACTCGTTTCTTTCGTTCTCCCGGAGCTGCTCCAAATTGGTATCTTTTTTTTTCTTTTACCCTTCCTTCTCTTCTGGTCCCTCCTATCCGGATTTTCTTTTTTTTCCACAGTACCTTTATCTTTTCTTTTCTTTTTTTCTCTTCTCTCTCCTTCCCTCCCTCCCTCCCTCTCCCTCTCTCTCTCCACGAGTTCTTCTCGTCAGCTCATTCCACCTCATCTCGAAGTGTGCGAAAATAGCGGATCGATCGAATCGAGTGAGAAAGAAAGACGCCGATATTGTGCGCTCAGCGAGGTAGCAAAAGACACGTCTTTGTGCCACGATATCTTCGTTCAGGCAATCTTTCCTGTTTTCCTCTTCTTCGTCTTTTCCTCTGCGCCTCTAATATTTCCTCGCCATAGTGTATTCATATATAAGAAATGAGCTTTCTTTGTTCTCCACGCTCTTCTTTTGCACGTAACACGGATAGTACGTCTCTTTTTCTTCTCTAAAAGCCGAATTAAAATCATCTTCCCATTTTAAAAATGCTACAGTAAATAATCGCTCATATGTATATACGTATGTCAAATATATACATGTAAATATGTGTGTGTGTGTGTTTCATCGCTTTCGACGGTTTTCTCGCCACGCTGTAAAATAACTGCGCGGAGAAAAATCATGTTTTAGACTTTAAATTGAGGACAGTTGAAATTCTCCTATAAACATCGCACATTAGATGTTTGAATAGATCTTGCTTATAAGATGAGATTACAGATGCTTATACGACTACGAGCAAATTCGCTGTCGCGCAAACAACACGTTCCTCTTGTGTTGACAGAATATTTCCTGTAAATTCCCGGCTGTGTACATTCTTGCACATGTAACACGTTTATCTATATAGCACGTTGATCGATTGTACAAAAGACTCTTATCTTACCAGCTAAGATTAATTTGTCAAATTGGTTGGCTCGACTGCCCAGCGGGAAGCAAAATTTTTGTATATAATACGCCTTTGTAAAAATAGAACAGCTGTTTACAGGTTACGGGCAGATCGCCCACTTATTACGTAAACAACTTCGAAAAGAGCAAAAGAGATGCATTCCGATTTGATGCTTGCACGAATCATGTTGTACATAATAAAAGTGTAAGAAATTCATGCTAAACTTTAACGGTAAAGATTTACACATGATCGACCGATATGTCGATAAACAATGACAAATATCACACAGGTAATTAACAATCAAATTTGTGCGAATTTCGAGGCAGGCAGTCGGATTTAGCGTTCTGAACCGAAAAGTCGACTCATTTGTTAGTTATCGCAGCAATTATAGTACTCGACGATACTGGTTATTCGCGCCTTAAAAGAGTTCTCAGTCACTTTAATAAATAGCAAGAGTAAATAATAACGTATGGTTATTTTATGAAACTGATTTAGACTATAGCTATCTGGATTTCTGTCAGAATACCACGGAAGTTGCTTATTATATGCTTTATTATATATGTGTATTTTTTGTCTCTAAACGATGCGTGCACAAATGCCAAATTGTTGAAACACAAAATTATTGAAGCAGTAAATATTAATATTTCATTTGCATAGCAATAGACCGTCTACACCAACCTTGGCTTTCATCAGTAACGAGGAAACTGTAGGCGGGTGTGCGTACGTATTTACATGTGCATTATGCATACATATGTATGTACGTATTACAAGCGTATGCATGTGTGCGAACTTGCACGTGTCGCGCTGAACGTCGATGTGGTGTGCGCGATATGTACACGGTTGTATATTGGTCATCAGCTGAGCGCACAAGTCACCTAGTTGCCAACCCGTTATCGCGCACGCCTCGAAATATTGTAAGTACTTGCGTGTTATTGATATCCTAGATCTTAGGAAGAAGCAGACACATATAGAGAGCATGTCCAGACGCGAGTTTGATCGTCTTCGCGGATGTGAGTCAGAAAACTCTTTTGTCACCAAATTAGAAACGGATATGCCGGAGTTTCCGCTCGATGCTTTTTTATTTAATTTTAGATTATTGAATATTAAAATTATTTATAACAAAATTATATTCGCGCCACATGAGAGAGAGAATATATACATATAACATGTAGGCTGTTACTTTACAAAAGTAAATTAGACAAAAAAGTCGGTTTACGATATAAAAAGAATAATTATACGTAGACGTACAGAATGGTGTGCCGAATATTGAAATCGATGCACGCGAGGATCTTGGCACAATGTTTGCGCAATCCTTGTGAGCCGGTTTATGCGATATAGAATTTTTCACAGGAGCTCGAGGAACAGCACCAATATATAGTACGAGTTTTCGAGATGGAAAACAGGTTGTGCCGGGTGAGCGCACGCGAGCAAAACTGGTTTCTCCTATCCAGTTCTATAGACCGCGATAATTGCGGGAACTAGTTGAAACAATAGCGACTACGTGCACGCGCACACACACTAGCGCTTCAGGCTCGATCTACGCTCTTCGCTCTTTTGTTATTTAATTATTTTTATATTGCGCTCGTAAAGCTCGTGCAATAATTAGAATATTCATTGAATGTTTACAGAGGGAAGAGATATTGTGTGCAAATATATGTTTTTAAAAACTTAACATCAAATTTATTTATTGCGTTAATTTATGTCTTTGTTCGATTGCTTATTAAATTCACGCTTATTCATTTCACGTGTATACGTATTTTATTTTGATTTTCTGTAAACATTGATATTGAAGATATTTTTTCGTTTGCAATCATTCCTTTGTTATATCGCACGACGTATTTATGCTACCGCGTATGTAAGTACCGTGTATTTCATTAAACGCCAATGTTATTTGTTAATAATAAAAGTTCTTTTGTCTGACGAATGTAGTTACAACCGATTAATCATCGAAATAATCTGGATGTCACATTCAAGTGATTTCACTGATTAGTTTTCAATCGTGAAAAACCACTTGTCAGAATTTTGTCTTTATATCTGATCCCAAGAAGTAAATTAAAAAATTATTTCTTATTTATTTTAATTTTATGTTACGCCTTGTTTTAGATAAGACAGAGATTGCGCAAAATCTCCGAGAGAACGTTCAGGATGCAAAAGAAGGAATTATCAGGGAATGAGGAATTGAACAACCTTACTCTCTTTATATATATATATATATATATATATATGTACATATATCTCTCATCTCTTTTTATTATTTGCGTTATTTGAACGCAGATAAAATGTCGTAGATATTATAAATTAGAAATAACATCACATAGCAGTTCTTAATACAGAAAATACATTTGCAAACGATTACTATATAACATATATATAGAAAAGCCGTGATATTAATCGCACGGGCAAACTACGTAATCGAACTTTCATATCGCGCAAGGAGATACAAAAATATCAAAAGCATAGCGAGCGTAAATATTGCTGTGTAACATTTTACAAGTATTTCTTTTTTCTTATCTCCGACGTTCTGTTTTCCGTTTGTGAGATCAGAAAAATTTTTTTTGATAGTTCGTAAAGTTCTTTGTAGAAGCGACAAAAGTATGACCTGTGTAACACAACTTACAATCTCGCGAATCAATTCTGTTAACGTTCGTCTTGTGAACAAATAATCGCTACAAACAATAGTAGAGAGATAACATAAGCTCAAATCCGCTTTCTGTCACGCAAGCGAAAAACAACTTTATGTTACAATTTATTCGGTAACTGAAATATTGTGTTATTGTTTGGACTTTTCTTTCAATTCTACACAATGTGTTCCGCGTAAATATATCATCAAGGATACGTTTTACGAGATATAGTTGATACTTTAACAGAGACATCTTAGATATAGTACTCTATTTTATACACGACATATATACGTATGTATGTGTTTTATAATAAATTTTAATTTTTTGTTTCGGTTTAGGGACAACACTTGTACTGTTCTCATACATTGTTTAATCTATATAGGGATAATGCTATATAAAACCTGGGATAAATTTTTGTGTATATAACACGTCTAATAAACTTCTTACATACACTATAAAAACGTGATTAACATATGGATATCATCGCCATTATCACATTCGACATTATTGTATTCATTACGATTTTATAGAAAGCACAAAAATTTTATTTTATCCATATTTAATCCTCAACACGTCATAAACAAAGACTGGCAAACGCTTTATGACATTTCACATTTTTTGGTGAATTGTACATATTGTATATGTATGTATGTATGTATACACACACACACTACATATGATATTGTAAAATTGAATGTAAATAAAATAATCACAAAGTTTATGGTTTTTCCAGTTTTCTTTTTAATAGCTCACTCAGGCTATTTTATTTTGCACAGTAACTTGCAATTTCTTATAAAATATATTATTACATATATTATACGATTATATATATATATATATATATATATATTTGCAATAGAATATAAAAAAAATTATATCATATTTGACAATATATAATATAATACGATACATTCATATCGATTTTTATATTTTCACGTAAAAAAGTGCTTTTATATTGTTTAAGATAATCGTTTACGTAAAACGATACGCACTCGTAATTCAACCACGCATTGTTAATCATCAACTAATTACAATTAAACGAGGCCGCGAGTATTGCTTTCTGTATCGCGCTCTGCAATACAACAATTTCTCAACTTTTGCGACGTCGTTTGTTATTAACAAATAATTGCTGATTACAATAATACGAGATGTTTTGCGGGATTTAGCCAAATATCACATTCCAGAAAAAAAATGCTTTTTCCAGATTGATAATTTATAATGTCAGCTTGACGAGTAGATTTTATAGTTTAGTTTGTTATAAAAAAACGACTTTTTTTAAATAGAATATAATATTTTCTCGAGCAGTGATTTTTGGTTATCCCGTATCGGCTAACAATAAGTTCCGACTGACTTTAAACGGACAACATTTCAATATTGTGCTACTTAGTACATTAGCAAATCAGTCTTACACCTTCAAATGCGATAGCCCAATTTATACTGCGTCGTTTGTAACTACACGACTTTTATCAATTTTTTAGTTATTTCTCTTTTTTGACGTGATAAGAAATAAAGAGATAAAGACTTGGAGAATAGTGGGAAAGTTGGACGGGATTGTGTCTCTTCTCCCTTAAATCTTTAACCGGTCCAATCTTATTATTTATAGTGAAAAATAAGTTCTTCACTCGTTCACGTAAATGCTAATAATTCTAAACTGATATCTTATTTAAGTATTTCTGCTTCGCAATTGTTGCAGAAAAGTTTGGTTTTTCGATTAATTTATTACATTTGTTTTATAATAATAAACAAAAATTGAACTCATCTCTATTTCTGAAAAAATAAATTATTTTCTTTTTTGCCAAATTAACTTTCCAAGATGATTTATTAAAGAAACTGTATAAAGAAAAATATTTAAATATTGTATTTTATCTTTGATCTATTTCTTTGAGCATACAAAAATATAATGTACAATAAATCTCCGGGAACTCATATTCCTAGATCTTGAAAAATATAGCCTTTATTTCACTAATTTTAATAATAAGATTAATATAAATCAGATCTTGTTTTGTGTCGTAAATATGACAATATATATAAAAATATATAAATATATGTGTACAATATACATAAATATATATGCGTGCGCGCATGTGTGTGTGTGTGTGGAATACATTTTATAAGATTCAAGAGTTTCATCTTTGCATATCCATTTGAGAGGATTTTACTTTTGCTGACACAACAATAATTCCATTGAGACCGGTTAAATCATCGCTATCCTTTCTAAGCAAACCTCGAAGAGATTTTCAACTTCGGTATATTTCGTGTTAAGAACAAAAAGAACAAAACGTTCGTACTTTTACGCAACACGATTTCTCTCGACACCGCGAAGAATACTTTGAACGCGAGCGTCTTTAGTTCTTTAAATCCTAACAATAAATCGTACACTTAATTGTCTTGTATTTTTTCTTAATATCACAAACATTATGTCTTTAATCTAACTCTAATAGTATTACGACAAAAAGCGAGTTAATAATATGGAAGTAATATAAAAAAGAAAACGAAAAATGTAAAGAAGTAAAAAAATAGACACAAAAAACGTGAACAGATATTAACCATAATGTAAAATAGAAGTATGTACGGTAGTCAACAAATAATAATATAATATAATATAATATAATATAATATAATAATAATAATAATAATAATAATAATAATAATAATAGCAATATAATGACTGAACTGAAGGAAAGAGATTCAATAATTCAATGACAAAGCACGTTAGTCCTCCAACTCCCTGCTCTTTTTTTTCCGAATCTACTCTTTTTGTTTTGTTTTGTTTTTTTTTTGTTTTTTGTTTTTTTTTTTTTTCATTTATACATGTACTCGAGATCGCATATAAAGTTAAAGCAATACATTTTTGCGCAAGAATTGCTCTCATATTACATATATACGCTAAAATACATATCAGTTATCTAATCTAGTGAATATATGTATGCATCATTATTGTGTACACGAGTTTATATATTTTTTCCATTCGTTATACAGTGAGTAATGTGTTGACGAAGTATTCAAAACCGTACTACTTTTTACTCTATTGAGAAATCTTGTTTCATTTAATTATATATGAGCAACAAATCTGTAAGGTATTTTTCTTTTTAGAGCGACACATTCCAAAGTATTCACATAAAGATTGTAAAATCATTTACAAAACAAGTACTTGAAAAAAAATATTTAATTAATATTTAATTTGAAAAGCGCAAGAGATTAGTCGGTAAAATTTCCAGCACAAATTTACAATATACAAAAGAAACATTGTTTCTGCCGAAGGATTTGATGAACCATCTATTGCTAGCACATCACTGCAAACTGTTTTATATATATAACTCCTATTGTGGAAAATATTACCGGTATATCGCGACATCGAGAGAATATATAATTTAATGAGATTTAATGAGATTTTTTTATAGCGATTATATGAAGGGAGAAAATGACGTAGAATAAAGATCGACAGATGAAATGACAGAATGGGCTACATATCTGTGCCATCTGTAGCAGATTATACAGAATGTTCCAGAAAAGTGCATTACATTACTACGATACATCTTAATTGCAATTTACAGCAATTAACTAATAAATGTAAATTATTATGTAAAATTTGAATATTTATATAGAGATTTTCATAATTTAAAAAAAAATTACATATAATAGAATATAAATTTCAAATAGCAATATTATTTGAATCAATATTAATTAATCGCAAATAATTGTATTAATTAATTACAAATTAAGTATTTTGTCCAAGAATTCTGTATTATCCTGTAAGATTTCCGGTTTGTTTTGTCGGTAAATATGCTGCCACTTTTGATTATCATTATTATTTTGCAACGAAAAAACGGAGAATAGAATATCGCTCGCTTGTGTTACTAGAGTCACACGAGCTTCGAAAGACAGTCTCTAAACATATAACGTGGGCTATATATGTAGCTACCTGACTATGAGTGATTAGTAAAACGCGTTTTTTATTTCTAAAACTAATCATACTTGCTACGTATCACGTGAAATTTGTTACAAGTCTTATAATCACATACCTTCTTCGAGAACGAAGAACGCGAGAGCCTCTCTCTCCTCGCGATAAGATCTGTTACTACTAGAACTTGTCTCGCGCTATCACAATTATTGAACGCATAGGCCTCTTCTCCTTGAATATAGTATTGCAAGAGAACAACATATAAAATAAAAAGCGAAATATTTTGTCGTTAACCCTTTAATCGATTCCCTGTTTTATTAAATAATAAACTGTAGAAATTTTTTATACAAATAATATACTTGTAAGTCCTTGTCTTGTATCTGAGCTTTATTAAAAACTTCTAACTCTACCGTCTTTAACCCCACAAATTAATAACTTTAATTCTTCTTTACGACTGTTAAGTTACTATATGTTTCTTAAAAACTGTGATCTTGCAAATTGCAAATCCTGTATTTTTTTCGAACGCAATTGTCGAACTCCAATTGTATAATTAAAGGGTTAACGCATCTTCTCGCGCGCGAGCATAGAAAAATCTTACAACATGCCATTAAGAACGACGAAATCTGACCTGTATGTTGCAACGATGCTTCCGTCGCTCCAATTCCCTTCTCTTTTTCTGGTCTTGCGATATTGTATGCAATTGTATGTTTCAGCTGACGTCTTTTTAGAACGACAGACTGACAAATGTGGCGATACCCATTTGTGCACGTTTGGCAAAACAGGCGTCGTTTAATATGCAAAAATCCGATTCTGTGACCTCGACATTTCTCAGTGATATTGTTGATAGGATCTGTATAGTTTCTTCTTTTCTAAGATGAAATCTCTACTGATCATGATAGTGCCACCACGCGTAAGATTTCTGTGAGAAAAAGAACGAATTGAATATTGAGTTTAGTCGCACTTCAAATGATCGCGTACACTATGTTGTGTATAAATTTTTGTGCTTGCGGAAACGAAAGATCTCGATATAGATAATTCAACATTATTGCGATTTACTAGTACAATCTGTGTAAAATATAGAGATAGTAATTTTGTAATATGATTTTATTTTGTCAAAATAATTTGTGTGTAGCAATAATAAAAAAAACATAATAAGAAAATATTTAGAACATTGTGTGTGTGTGTGTGTGCTTATACATTTTCATAAGTTTTATATCATAATGTGAGATTTTTTACCGAATTGTATCAACAAGAAAGTTTTACAAATAGAAACCAACAGTCCAATCACAAGATTTGTCAAGTCATACTCACTTTAGAAATTGAGGTAGCAACATGTGCCAAGACGTGTGATCTTGCTTTAGCGTGAGATAGAGTTCGAATGTCGATACAGCACTGGGATCGCACTGTATTTTTGACAGTTTGCGACACATACTGTCGGTCTCGAAGCTGATAAATAGCGTACAACCTCTGCAACAAATAACACGCGCAAATACGTAAATTTTTCAGATATCAAAATGTCAATCTTGTGCACGCGCGCGTGTGTATTATGCCGAATTATCTCATATTTCGAAGAGAGAGAAACTGATTGTCTCGATACGAAAAATTCAATTTACCGAAGACCACAAGGTTCATTTTCTGCCATGGTAAGTACATCTTTGGCTATCTTAGGCAGCAAATCAGCTGGCAGAAGGACTTCACCACAAGCCAGTTGGGCGTGTTTAGCTCTTCTTAGCTCGACTTCCAGCCTCTTTGCTAACGCTTGGCAAGCACCATCGAGCTCGTCTGTCACAATTAATCCAGCTGTAACAATTAATTAAACATAATTGAGTGTGCAACTTTTCTTGTTAAATACATCACACTTAATAAAAACAATCTCAACTCAAAGACGTGTAATTATTTATTTTGTTTCTAATACTTAATCTTATTTAATTTATATAATATATATAATGTGTTGTTTATATTATACGTGTATATTATATATACATATATATATAATAAATAATATAGAAAAGTATGTATATAAATTTATCTACTTTAATTAAAACTGATTCGAATACAATAAACTAAATAAAATAAATAAATAAAATAAACTAAATAAACTAAATAAAGTAAATTCGAGTTTGAATTGGAAATAGCTTACTATATATAATTTGAACTAATTGGTTATTAAATTAATTGTTTGAAATAAACACTTCACGATTAAACTTTTTTTTATCAGTTTTCTAAAGTAAACATTGCGTCAACTAGTAGCATGTACCGATAAGTCTGACGATCTAACAAACGCTTGATACACAATATTTTCGAATGTACAAAACTGCGATCTAATGTAATCTTGAATAAAGTAACATTTTTTTGCTGTTATTTTTTTGAAACGTTAAAAATGATCAAAAATTGCAAAAAAATGAAAAAAATGTTTGGTTTTCTTTAATGATTAACATTATTTGCTATTTCACTTTTTCTGTTTCATTCGCTTTATTTTGCATTATATCTGCGATAAATTGAATGCTAAGAACATTATATCATTTCATTATTAATCATAAAAAGAACATCTCTGAGTGCAATATAACAGAGCTATTTAGAAAAAAATATAGACATAACCTTAATATATCGACTCTTTTAATTAAATTAGATCTTATGAGTCTTTTTTTAATTTTCTAATTATAATTTTGTGTTGTACATCATGATTATGTTAATATGTTCGTACTTTATTAGGGAATTAGAAATATCAGATTTAGAAGATTTAGAAGATTTCTATTTGTAAACATAACGATGATAATTTAAGTGTGAATGTTAAATGCGACGAAGTAACAATCAAATAACATGCGAAAAAAACGACAGCAGCGAAGGGCATCTCCCCTCCTCTCTCGTATGATCGGAAGACCAATTCTGACGCAACTGTAATTCGATGTTTCGCCGGTAAATCACCGAGTAATTAATATTTGATTCTATCTTTGTATCGCGAATCATGGAGAATAAATGTTTAAAACGGATATTACTGTCAAATATCGCGTTGCAAGCAAAAATCAGCTGATTCTCAGCCGGCGTTGTCAGCTGAGAACACAACGGGCTCATGCGTCGATCGAAGAAGTCGACGTAACGCTCCGAAAAGCGGATCAAGAGAAAAGAAAATATCATTAGTGTGGTTTACCTCTGGTATTGCTGAAGTCCACATTGACAGGACACGGTAGCACTTCCATGATTTTGCGAGGACGTTCGGAAATAGACGTAAATTGACAGAGTTTTTCTCGACGGTCGCCTCTTCGGGATGCGATAGCATAAACTTCTGAGAGAGAGAGAGAAAAAAGAAAGAAAAAAGATGCCAATGACAGACGTAACAAACCACGATTTTGGATTAAAAAAAAAGCGATTTTGGAAGACGATACGATTCGTATTGTCAGGCAACGTTCTACCGTTCTCTCTAAAGGATTTTCACAAAGAAATAATGAATCATATGATCCAAACAAAGGACACAACGTTACCTGCTCGACTGATTGGCGGCCGGCTGCTGACGCGAGTTATATACGATGATCCCCCATCCCGGGTAAGTTTCCCGTCCTCTTCGCCGCGCACCACCCCATGTCGACCGCCTAGCAACACCGTCTACGTGACATTCGGCACTGTATCCGCGCACTGTATTCGGCCGTTTCCGACGAAGTTCGTGCCGGCCTTCGGCTTGTACTACGATCGTGTATATATGCGAGAAAACTGAGAGCGTGCAAAAGAGAGCGTGCGAGCGCGAGGCGATCCTCCGGTGACAGTTCCGGAGGGGAGCTCTATCGCTGTTGCCAGTGGTGACGGCGGCGGTGAGGCACACCAGTTTTTTTTCACTCCCGATGCTTATTTTATTTCTTCTTTCTTATCCTCTCTCTCTCTCTCTCTCTTTTGTTCCCGCTCTCTTTTTTTATCTCAGCGATGACTACGTGCGTTATGTCGCGCAAACTTTTATCGCCGAATTTTAACGTGTAGTACACGAGAAAGAGAAGAATGAGTGTATGTATAACATAAATATCAGCCAGAGTGTAATTATTAGGAACTGTTTTGATAGCAGTCTTCTAAATACGCAGGAAAATCGAAATTTCAGCATGAGATGAGAAACATACAAACGCATAGCTCGCGGTCTTTGTCGAGAGAAAAACTTGATATGCAGGTGGTGGTTTGCTATAAGATTAGCTGACCCTGACTGTAGCGAAGGCTACGAAGAAAAATTAACATAATTGCACTAAAAAATGCTTTTATAAAAAAACTGTAGTCAGAAATCATTTATATTAAAGAGACATGATGGTATTATGAGACATCAATAAATTATTAAAGAAAAAATATGTAAAACCGGCTGTGTAAAAAAAACTGATTATAAGAACCGAGCGTGTTGCGTAAGATTTTGATCACATTAAGGGAAACGCTTTTTTGAAGTCAACATGATTTCAAGTACAAGTCGAACATTTACTATAGTTTCGCGACAATTATATTAATCATGTAATGATATTGCTTGTTTTAATTCGTAATATATTTTATTATTATGTAAGATAATTTGCATTCGAACGTAATGTTAACCCGGGAGTAGTCGCGTGGGGTGTTGTTTACACCCCAGCGTCGAAAAAATGAAGCTCACGTCACAGTAGTTGTTTTATTCTTTTTTTGTTTGTTTTTATTTTCTTGATTTCTGTT